>VNJO01012788.1:0-151156 GCA_008042535.1 Drosophila tani | reverse complement strand
ATATTAAACAAAAATAAATAAAGTATTAATAAATGTATTAAAAAAGTCGTGAGTGTGGTTATTCGAGTTTTAAATCGTATCTGGCAAGCCAAACACAAAGGCTTCGGCATTGAATAAGCACATATACACACAGCCGTACATAAATACACACATACTTCATTCCATATTATAGTACTAACTTGCTTCTTCCACTTTTCTAAGTTCGCAAAAAATATTACAGCTTCTCCAACGTTGTCATTTTTAATCTCGCAGCGCAGTTGTGCCCATGTTAAATTAAGAAGCGTGGCTTCAGTAAAATTTAAATCTAAATAAAACAAATAATCTTAAATACATACATATGTACATACATACATGCAAGTTCAAGTAACCGAAGTTGCAATCATGATACATCACGTCGACACGCGACACGAGTCTCTCACTCGCACTCATTGATTTATTGTATCATGGCGCAACTGGCGCAATAGGCAATATGCACACATACGAACAATCACACTTATACTTAAATGCATACATCTTTCATAAAAAAAGCGCATTTAAGATGGGCGCGTATTTAATGTATTTCACATGCGCATATTTATGGACTTCATTTAGACTTACCTTTAAAAAGATCAGCAAACACTTGGCCACCCAGTTTTTTTAGCACTTCTTCCATTTTCTTTAAATTCGCATTTCACAATAAGAGCACGCACATCGATGTTTTCAGCCAAGTTTACATCAATATCACAGACCGGTATTATGTGACCATATGTGACAATATTTAAAACACCGCATTTTTCCAGGAAACAAATGCCATTTTTTGGGATTTTTTGGCGTTTTTCAGAAACAGTGTCAATCCCACGTTTTCAGAAAAAACTGTTCTATTTTTTAGGGTATAACTTTCTAAAATGTAGCAATTTTTCTTAAAAATAGAAAATAATGGTGAAAAGTTTCGCCCTATTTTTCAGGGTTCTGTTTTCTACTTTTTGGGGTAAAATTTTCGGAAATTAAGAAAAATTTTCTATGAAGTAGAAATATTTTCTTATAAATAAAAATTTTTCCTAAATTTAAGGGTGACTCTCGTTTTATGGCGATTTTCTAAGTTCTATGGCGAATTCGTTTTCTGAGTGTGGGAATAACATTTTTGTTTATTTTAGGTCTACAAATACATTTCTTTTTAATTCGAAATAAAATACATTAAGACTCTGTAAGGTAAAATACATATATCGCTGGTTCAGATCCGGCTCGCAGGACCAAATGTGGCAGAGAGGGGTGGCGTTAACGTGGAAATGCACTCGATAAATAACAACACGGTAATAATTAATTAATTAGCTCTAAGATCAATAATTTAGTTGTAGTTGTACATTTCTATTACTTAAAAGTATTTGTAAAAACATTTCCATTACAAGAAATTATTTAGAAATATTAATTTAGAAAAGCTATTCGGAAGGGCTTGATTTTTCTTGACTCTAATTAGGTTTAAAGTCTGGAGAAAAGGCTGGATTTTCCTTGACTTTAATAGTGTTTTAAGTCTGGAGATCTTTAAATTCTATCAACTCTGATATTTCCCATTTTTTAAATATTTCAGAGTTTATTAAATTGACTGTTTCGGCATTTTTCCACTTCCCTGCCCCGGCCATTAATCATTCCGCTAATCTGCCAAACATTGCCTGCGATAAACCCTTGAATTTCTATGCTCTCTCCTCTGAAATTTCCACTGATTCCCTCTGCTGGCATATCCTTAGGCAGAACAATGGGTCCTGATAAGCGGCATAATAAGTAATTAAATTTCAGTGATGCTTATCGAGCGAATATGTACAAGCTACGTCCTCAACCTCGACAAGCCAGAACTTCAAAAACTCCCAGAGAGATAGACAGAGAGAGTGAGAGAGAGAAGCACCCGACGATGTGGCGTTTATCCGACCAATCACGAGCCAGCAGCGGCCTGGAACTGGCTGCCGCCTGGAAGCGAAGTGTATCCGACGGATACGTCTTACCACGGCGGCAGCTGTTGGCCGCCGCCGCCGCTGATTATGCGCCGACGTCGTCGCCTGCGTGGAGTTTTTCGCCAAATTATGCGGGTGGCTCTGCCCCCGCTGCCCCGGGGTCTTGTAGGTGGAGCCATAATATCCATCGTTCGCTTGTTGACAAAACTTGGCATCGCTTGAAGTTTGTTTTTTGTCTGCTGCTCTTTTGTTTCTCGTAGGTATCCGCCAGATACGCGCGCACATCCCGCCCTGCTGCATCATCGCTCGCTCACAGGTTGCCCCAGCGGTAGCGCTAATCTCGTCCATTCTCACGGCCGTCTCCTCGCGATTGGCGTCGCGTGCGCGCAATTCGTGAAATCGCAATCCGCAATCCGCGAAAACTTCAGCTGACCGACGGCTATCCGCGAGATACGAGTGTCAACTAATTGGTTTACAATGCCGTCTGTGTGAAGTGTGCTCTTGAATATCTGAGAAAACTCAATTAAGTGCGTGTTTGGAGGTCCTTTGGACACAAGTCTTTGGACACTTAAGTCTGCAAAAGTCGCATCTTTGGATTAAAGAAGCTGTTTCACTTGGAATATGGTTGTTATGTAAGTTGGGGAAAGGGACTCTATAAAAGAAGAATAATGGGGTATATTTTTAATAAATTTGATAGATTTCAAGCTACAAGAGATAGCAATAATAACAGTAATAGTATTTAAAGTTAAGAATAGGTTTCCGAGAATATTTAACTCCCCAAAATCAGCAAAGTTATGATTAAATAGGAATAAATAAATAATAAGAAGGAAATAATATATTTGAAACAAAAATAAAACACTAAATATGTACTTAAAGCCCTAAAAATATATGTTTAACTTTACAAATTCTTTAGGAAATAAGTTAGATGTTTCTTAATTCGAAAAAGTAGAGTCATGACTTCTGCAAATATTTATAAGTTTGTAGATCATGGATCGTTATATTTAGTAGAATAATTTGTGGACAGAAATAAGGTTTACAATAAGCCCTATTGCTAAAGCATTTTTATTAAATAATTAAATAAAACATTAAGGAAAATAATAATGAATTAAACAAAGCAAGTTTAGGAAGAAATTTTAAATAAATTAGGCATAAATTACGGTAGTACTTACTATTCTATTTAGCTTTGTACTAGTGTTTCTTCTCTAGTTTTCTTCCTAAATATAAAATATGGAAAACTCCTGGTTTTTAAGATATTTGTGGTGGAATATAGATTTAGGTAGAGTTAAGACTTTGTGTAACTTAACTGGAATTATTTATTTTACAATAATTAGAGCTGTCTGGGTGGTAAAACTCTTTCAAGTTAGAACCATTCGCTGTCATCAGTAACCCCTTGCTAACCAAGCCAGAGATTGAATTCCAAGCCATTTGTAACTAATAGGATACAAGAACCTCAAATTTCCCTCTCATAAATAGCCTTCTAATAACACCCAAATAAATCAAAAATTTCCCCGTAAAAAACTCCACCTTCCAATTACTCCTAATCAGCTCTCATTGAGTCTCCGTTGACACGCGTTCATCTCGAGCAAACGCGTAAGTGTTGAGCCCACGAAACACCTCAGATAGATCCCGATGCCCGATGAGGAATGGGCCACAAATCAAACGCTAACGGGGGAGGGCAAAAAAAAAAAAAGAAACATGTAAATGATTCGAACGCTTTATTATCACGCTGGGCATGGGCCACAGCTTAGTTAATGGCACTCCAACTCCGGCCCAGACCGCTCCAAAGAGCCGCGGGGTGTGCCGCGGATGGTGAACCCGACGGACCACACGCAGGCGTAGGCGATCCACGAATATCTTCAGATATTCTGGGTCTCAGCGGCGCTCAAGTGAAAGGGTCAAAGAGCCACCTATCTATAGAGACATATTTTCTAGGTGACAAACTTATTATGAGGCCCCGAACGAAGCCCGATGCACACACAGATCGGGAACGAAGTGAGACGCTATCAGCATCAGATAAGCGCGACTAACGAGCGCCCCGAAGTGTCGAGCAGTCAATTTACGGACCCAAAACAAAGCCGATCGATCCCATCCCCCTGACCACGAACAGGTTCACTCTCGGTGACCAGGGACCACCAAGCGATCCCAGGCCTGGGAGAGCGTGCAACCTGCTGACTTCCAAGTACACATAAAAACGCTACGTCTCGGATCGATTCCAACAAATTTATGGCTAATTGCAGAGCGAGTCTCCCTCTAATAACTCCCACACGCACTCTGAGTCTCTCAATCTCTCAGGTGAGCCGCAGTTCCTCCAGCGAGTCTAGCAGCTCCGCGCTGACTCACGCCCTTGGGCGCTCGAATTACGATTCTGGCTTGGATTACCAGGGGCTAACGGTACCGGCCCTCTAAACTAGGCCCAGAGAGTTATGTTCTACATGGCGCCTATAAAACAGAGCAAACGATTCATTTGATTGACGGAACCCCAAGGGACACGCCGTTTAGGGCGCAATTAAGTTGGGATTTACGTTTCCTTAAACGATGCTTAAGCTTGAGCGATTAACTCGCACTTAAATGGGTCACTTAAGGTGTTGTTAGGTTTAGTTTTAAATAGGTAATGTAAGTGTTTTCAATTGAGGTTTATATGGTGACTCAGAAGAGATTTATTCGAAGGGAATGTGTAGGTAGGATTGTAAGAATCTTAAACTTTAAATACAAATTTTGTACTTGGTAAAAAGAAAGTAGAATGTCTAGTTTAGGTTTTAACAATAAGGTGGGAAACCTTAAATAAAGAAAAAAATATTCAAATAGAGTGAGAAACTTTTAACAAAGATATTTGTGTATTCCCAGGGCTTTGATTAAATGTAAGACTTTTACAAATTTGGTAATAAATATGGCTTATCCAATAAGGCTTTTCTTTTGATATTTTTAACACCTTGTATTACGAGTAATATTATACAGTTTAAGATATTAACAATGTAATTTGATGGCTCTTATGGGTACTTTTAATAGAAACTAAAATGTTATTAAAATTCCTTCTATAAAAACGTATATTTTAATTAATTTTTGTAGTTATTATTTGTTTATTTGTTGTAGTAAAGTGTTTCTTAATATAAAAGGTTAATATTATTCAGGGAAATAAAGGGATACATTTAATAAAAGATTAATTTCATAAACTTGTTCAACAATTATTAGACTTTAAAGAAAAATTATTTACTTTAAAAAAAATAATAAAATCTGATCAAGTTCTGAAAGGTGATCGTATATTTTAAAACTTACATATTTTTTCTTCTAATTAACTCAGAAAAATATTTTAAATATTATTTTAACATAATTTTCCTTCTAACTAAATTAAATAATAATTTTATGAGCTAAATTATTTTACAATCTAAAAAAAAACCAATAAAATTATCCTCAAACTCAACACAAATCCCATTTCCCCACAGAAATGGCTATACCTTCAAGTCGCAGCAACTTCTCACACAGCAGCCCGATCATTCTCAGATCGCTCAGTACGCCCAGCTCCAGAGCCTGGTCCCAAATCCTGCTCACAATCCCACTCCAGGCCAGCAGCTGGCGGGCGGCGGCTCCATGACCATGCCAACGCCGTCGTCGTCGTCGGGGGGCAAGGGCAGCAAGCGGGAGTGGGACATCAACGATGCCATTGTGCCACATGTCCCTGACCAGGATTTCGATGAATTCAACGAGTGGAGTGACGGCCATGTGCGGCACATTTACTCACTCCACAACGAGGAGGCCAAGAAGCACATCTCCGGCTGGGCGATGCGCAACACCAACAACCACAACGTGAACATCCTGAAAAAGAGCTGCCTGGGCGTCCTGGTCTGCTCCCAGCACTGCACGCTGCCCAATGGCTCCAAGATTAACCTGCGGCCGGCGATCTGCGACAAGGCGCGCCGGAAGCAGGAGGGCAAGGCCTGTCCCAACAAGAGTTGTCGTGGAGGCAGGCTGGAGATTAAGCCATGTCGGGGCCATTGTGGTTACCCGGTGACCCATTTTTGGAGGCACTCGGGGAATGCTATATTCTTTCAGGCCAAGGGAGCTCATGATCATCTGCGTCCCGATCCCAAGAACTCCACGGTGTCGAAGCGAGCCTTTGGCAGGACGCCGCTGGCTGGGAAGGCAGGGAGTGGAGGCTTGGGCAAGAAATCCGTGATAGCGGGTCTGGTCAAGCAGGTGAAGGTGGGTTTTAAAGGAGGAGATTGTATTGGAAAATTATATTAATTTATTTTATTTTTCCTTCAGCAGCAACAGAGCCTGATGGGCAAGGTCCTGAAGCGTCCCGTGGCCAGCAATCCCTTGAGCCACTCTGGCTTGGATATATATCAGTATAATGGTGAGTCTGGGCATTAATTAAATAAATATAATAATAAGTTAATACATATCCCTCTTTGCACCAGCCTGTGGCAAGTGCACCAGCTACAGCCACTGCACCTGCAGCTACCTGGAGGAAAGCACAACGGCTAGGAGTCATCAGTTGGCGCAATCCTCGAGCTATGTTGCCAATTCCTGGCCCCTGAGTGGGTCCGACTCCTCTGTGCCCTGCGAGACCGCCGCGAATGTGTTTACCGTGAACCATCAGCACATCACCTACAACTATCCCATCTACCATGCCACTCCAGCGGCGGCAACGGCGGCTCCTAGTAAGTCACCTAGTCTGCCGTACACCTGCAGCATCTCGGAGCTGGCCGCCTATCAGCAGAGCTCCTCATCTGGAGGCAGTGGGTACGCCATGAGTGCTCCCCTGCACGGACACACCCAGTGTCAGGCGCTCTCGTACGAGTCCAGCCCACAGCTGGCCACTCCAGAGCCGGAGTTTATTAACTACTCGCAGATCAAGCATTTGGGTGGCGGTCAGGAGGAGATTGGCTGCAAGGGAGAGCCGGGAGCGAGTCTGCCGCCGCCCACCATCAAGTACAATGCCACCGTGGAGACGCAGCCGTATGTGGAGGATAACTACGACTATTACTACAGTCCCAAGGCGGAGTACGAGATGCAGCAGCACCACACGCATCCGCAGCCGCATCATCACCAGCAGCAGCAGCAGCAGTTCGGCGGGAATCCCTCCGCCGGCCACCATTACTACGAGAGTGGCAGTGGTTACAACGGCGTCAGCTACTTCGACACGGGAACCACCACGGCACCGGTGAACAGCGGAAGCGGAAATAGCCTGGACACCGGATACGGCAGCTACTACGATCACTACTCCAGCTATGAGCAGCAGATGGCCGTGGCCGGCAGCTTTGCTACTTCCTCCTCAGTTGGAGGAGCCAGTGTCCCAGCAGTTATCCCGCCCCCAGGACACCCACCGCCTGCTCCGCCACCGCCCCCCACGCTGACATATCACCATCATCACCACCACCATTTGCACCACCCGGCAGCGGCCACCACAGCGATAACCCCATCAATAACGCATTGAATAGTACTTAACGATCCCGAAGGACGATCTCCGGAGGATTACTCATAGAAATAGGATTAGTTGGGAAATTTAATTTCTTAATTTCCATCTGTACGCGTAGTGTTACATAGTTTTCTCATTGTTTTCCCGGCAAATAATTTATGAAAATATGTTGATTTGTAAAGGATGGTTTTATTATTAAAAATCCGAAGTTAATTCAAGGACATTTCAGGATAAATTTGATCACCTTTACCTTTTCTATCTTCTTTCTCTATATTTATTTCCATCAAAAAGTATTGCATACTCTTAGGCAACCGCATTAAAAGAGTAATCCTGAGAACCTATTATATAGCAATTATGGTTGCATTTATCGTCTAATTCTTTTAAAATGTAATACTTTTATATTTTAAATGTTTTCTTGATTTAATCAAGAATAATAACAATATTATTAAATATTCCAAATAATTTTCCACCAAATTTCCCGCCTGAATTGAAAAAGCTGTTGGCAAGCGCCCCCTAGCGGTTGCGCATGGAACTGTTTGTGTGTTTCGATGCTCAATTACAACTTTTTAAGCGGAAAATGCTTAGCTATGAAACTGCAACTACTGATTTTAATCCAATAAATAAAGCTCACAATAAAGTTAAGATTTAATTTTAATATTTATTTATTTTTTTGTGGATTATCGATACTATCGAAAGGTCCTTGTTCGGCCACTTCAGAACACTGCATATGCCGAGCTGAAACTTGCCAACACTGTATAGTACAGCAAACCAGTGCTGCCATCTTAACCATTTTCCGGATTTTTTTTTTTTTAATATGTTCTTGAAATCCGCTTGTGTTAGCGCTAATTTTGCCCATTTGTTCTCTTTTCGTGTTAATGCATTGCAAACACATAATTTACGAAAATTTAGTAAAGCATTAAATTATTTAAAATCAGTAAAAAGTAGCGAATTATTTTTGTGAGCTCCTGCTCTGTTGTTTAAGATCAAGCCAAATAGCCAGATCTGGCCAGAAAATAGCTAAGTCGGCGTCGCTGGAGACGATGAAAGTCTATAAAAGCAACTCGCAAGGCACGCTCTCTGGTATTAAAAAAATCAAGCTCCGCGGTGCAAAGAGCTAGCCGAGTGCTAATTAAGTAACTTTTTTACATTTCTAACGCTTTCAAAACCCACATCAACCGCCGCAACATGGTGTACCAGGTGAAAAACAAGGTGAGTCACATCTTCCGGATACGGATCTTCGCGCTCGGGCCTTTCCCGCCGAGTCATCTGTGGTTGGGTAACCCGATGACCCCCTCACCCCGATAGTTAGCTTTTCCATTAAGATTTTCGCCTGGGGCACGAAAAATATGGCATTGGAATCGCAATTGACATTCCAATTTCCACGCTTTTTCGCCGCCGTTCCCCCTCCCACGCTCCCACACAAGCGAACGAAAGCAGCGAACGAGCGAGAAAGTGGATGGCAAAGCGAGAAAGCGGAGATGAGAAGAGTTCGAAAGGCGCCATGATATCATCTCCATCTAACGGAATTCGAATTTTGAATTTTCAAATCGATCCATTCAGTAATCTAACCAAGATATACTATATGGAGGCAGTATATATACACACACGGATGTATGTGTGCCTCTGGCATGAGTTAGCAATTCATTATCGCGGTCGTGGTCGAGGCTTGGGTTTGTTGGTTAGGAATACGAAATACGAAATAGTTGCTATACACAGGGTGTGCTCGGCGTTCCAAAGTTGCGCGCGCTATACGAACAGCGGTTCAAAGGGGAGGAGAGATAAACAGCGTCGTAGGGAAGCGGCAGAGGTGGAGAAAGGGGTCTCCAGGGGGCGAGAACCGGTCGGTCAGTCGGTCGGGGCATAAATCCAAATATTACGTCAGGGCAAAAGCGAGTAAATATACTGATAATTCAATTTCATAATAACATGTATACATAAATGTACATATAGGCGACGCTCTCAAACATCGCCCGCCCCTTTTTGCGGTCTAAATTTATACCGCAAACGTAAAATAAAAATAAATAAAATGGACAGCTTATCAGAAACCACTTGAAACTACCAGAACCATCGGGACAAACACATCAAAGTCTGGTTATTTATTCAAAAATGAGGCAATAAAAAATTGTATAAGGTTTTTTATAGTTTAAGTGTTTTATTTCTATGAATATTGATTAATTGTTATAACCAAAACAGGTTTGGGTTAATCATTCATATAAATAAATCATACAAGTATCAACTTAAATTTGATCTTTTATAATACAAAATTACACTTTTTAGAACTCTGCTTAAAATGATATTTTGTGAGTTGACATTTTTATGAACGAATGATCTATTTTAAGTTCAAAATGGTAAAAAGTTGACATAAATCTCTCAAAAATTATTTCTTTAGGGTTTTTAAAGCTTTCTATAATATAATTCATTGTAAAACCAGTAAATAAATCATTGTAGAATATGGTTTATGTATTATTTCATTGATTTCAGTTTTGATTTAATGAAGTCATGGCTTTTGACATTAATAATTCTCTCAAAATGATATTCCATGAATCATGGAAAGCTGCATTCATAGTTATTTCTTTGTCACATCCCTACTTTTGAGTCATAAACCATCATGCTCTTCGTGATCTTTGGTAATAGCCCATGAATCAGCTAACAGAAAAATGAAAGCTTAATCATGCCAAATCTAAAATCTTCCCACTGAAGGTGAAATGATCTAAGCCAACCAAAAATAATTTAATTGGAAAGAAACAACAAGCTGTATTAAGTTGGCAAGTGAATTATTTATGCAAATTCCACCAAACCGGTTGCCCATTCCAGGGGGAAACGGCAATTTCATTAGAGCCATTTCTTTGCCTGTTCTGTTCTGCGATTGCCATCGCCCTGCAATTAATTAAAGGTCATTCGGAAAACGTGACATGAGCAAGGCGGAGCCAGGAATCGCCCCCAGCAACACCACACCACACCCTTTGGCATACATATAATTTTCGAAACACTTGAAATATTGATTTGTTGTTGGGTCACTCGGCCAAATATTGAAATTAAAATGGAAATATGGTTCAAGCACACACGAGTTTTGGGCAGAGTTGCCTAGCACAAATATTGAACCCGTCAATAGGTGATTACTGGGGCTGATTACAACTTGGCAACTTTGGGGAGGATGCCTGACAACTTTGTGGTGGAACCGTAAACCGCCTTATCGCGCACCTGACAGCGATAATGATAGGGTCTCCCCCTCATCCATAGTCGGATCAATGTATGATAACCCCGAATCGCACGATTCCTAATTAAACTTGCACCTCTGGAAGGAAATTACAGCGAAATTGGGTCATTGGAAAATTGGAAAATCAATAGACATAATGTGTCCTAATCTATAATTAACAATTTACATTTTCCCTTTGCAGGATGACCTCACGACCCAGCTGAGCAAGGCTGCCGGCAAACTGGTGGTGCTGGACTTCTTCGCCACCTGGTGTGGACCCTGCAAGATGATCTCGCCCAAGCTGGCCGAGCTGGCCACGCAGTATGCCGATAACGTCGTTGTCCTGAAGGTGGGTTTCCTAAATAAAAGCCATTAAAAGATATAGATTAATAAACTCTAATCTCCATTAGGTCGATGTGGACGACTGCGAAGACATTGCCATGGAATACAACATCTCCAGCATGCCCACCTTCGTGTTCCTGAAGAACGGCGCCAAGGTTGAGGAGTTCGCCGGCGCCAATGCCCAGCGCGTGGAGGATGTCATCAAGGCCAACATCTAAGCGCCTAGACGTCGGACAGCCCACTGATCCACCTATGAGTTTTCTTCATAAACATTTAGTTAATTATTCCATAAATGCAGGGTTTGCTCTTTCCAAAAAAAGACACTTCTGCTGCTTCTCTGCTCGGTGACACCCGAGGCTGCAGTGCAGCTCACGGAGTGAACGGATGATGCAGCGGAGGCAGCTGAAAGCAGCGCAAAAAGTGAGATACTAAGTGGCTTTTAATTGTAATACTTGCTTAAGCACAAAGGAAAAAAAAACAATAAGAAAACACACTAAGATTGTTCATTTTTGTATTGGAACCCAATTAAACAAACGCAATTGTCGACAGTTGTCCGAGAGTAAACTCTAAAGAATAAATGTAACACGTTCTCCGTTTTGTAATGGATCAGCTTGGCTCGATGATATTTCTAGAGGGGATCGGGATAGGGTGGCGGAAAGGTAGTGGCTAACAAAATTGCGAAATGGTAGCCAAGTCAAACATTAGTAATCGCAATCATCCAGACAAAGCCCGTTATGGTTAAGTAATAACGATTAAAATCGGGTACCTGGTTAGATTAGATAAGATACGGCGGCAGCGTGTTCGACACTCATTAGATAAATGGAGAGAGGGTGCTCCAAAAGCAGTAGTTCCGGAGTCTAAATCCAGAATAGGTCTAATTACGCTGACTTAGGACTTTCGCAAATATCCATTAAATAAATAGTTTGTGGAGAATGTTTTTTAAAAGTGTAACAGAAAAGACTTTTAATATATCAGATTAGAGAACAGAATTTGTATTTAATTAGTTTGCAAGTTTATCTAGACCTTTTTAGTCGCTATTGCCTTTAAATATCTAAAAAAAATACATAGACTGAAAGAAAGCTTCTGTTAATTAATATTTATAAAAAGATAAACAAGTATTTACTTTTCTAGTGACTTTATTTATTTATTTTGGAATTACAGAATGTTATTAGTTTCATTTATTTTAAAAATTTGCGCTCTAAATCGATAGCCAAGCCTTCGAAATTATCGATAGTGCTATCGATATCCTTACCTGTATTTTTTACCTAAGCAAATTACGTCTTCAGCTCGCTTCCCTTAGCTTAAATACGTTTCGCTCGTCTAAATTGTGCATCTGTTCTCAACAAAGTATATAAAAAATTTCCCGGTCAACCTATAAAAGCATTTTTCGAATTTCTCCACCTCATTCATGCTTTTTTTATGCCTGATATGAATGGTATTTCTTAAGACCTGCGATACGGTACCACCTCGCAGCGGCGCGGTCACACTGAAAAAACTCGCCGTGAAAACAACAACAGACAGCTCCCCGTTCGAATCGACAACAAAAGCAATAAAAAGCGGAGGGTGCGATAGAGAGTGCGCGCGGGGCAAAGTGAGAAAGTGAGACGGGCAGAAATAAGCAATATTTGCTGTGATTTTTGTGAGTGCGGCGGCGGCGGCGTCTTTGCGTGTTTTGTGTGCTTCCGATTCCGAACTCGCGATTGTGCTGTGACATTTCGGGTGGTTAGTTTTTTATAGCAACAAGCTAGAGCAGCGGCGGCGGCGACGAAGGAGAACGGCCGAGTGCAGAAATGTGGAGGAAATTTGCATAATTTCGGGTCGGAGCAACTATAGAAATTGTATAATAGGCAAAACGTGTTTGCCAAGAGCAGAAGCAGCAGCAGGAGGAGGAAAAGGAGGAGGCAGGAGGCTGGCCTTGAGCCCGGTTCAACACCAATGGCTGCCGGGGGATGCAGCAGCAGCAGCAGCCAGGATTCCACCTCAGCCACCGAATCCACCACCAGCCCAGCTGATGCCCGAGCCCCCAATCACAGCCACAACGAAAACAACCACAGCCACATCCTCCTTATCCGCATCTGCAGTCGCAACCGCATCCCAGAATAATGTCAAGTGCCCACTACCAGGCACTCGGGGCGCAGACTTCCGACGAGGATAACGAGGACATCGAGCAGCGGCGGCCGCCGAGGCAGAAGCAGCACCATCATTACCACCTGCGTAACCACAGCGGCTCCACGACAACAGCCTGCTCCCTGGCCCCACCGGTCATGGCCCGGAAGGGGCGTCGTCGCTGCCTGCTGCCCCTGGCGGGCGGAGTGCTATTCTTCATCGCCTTTTGCTACCTCACCCTCAGTGTGGACACGCGCCTCGCCCTGGGACTGGGCGGTGGCTCCGAGGATTCGGATGACACGGGATCCCACAACGACTTAGGTAAGCGGACGACGAGGCCCAGTCGGGCGAAGGAGGAGTTGCACATCAAGTTGGAGTTGGAGCCCGTCAGGAAGTGGGAAGAAGTTGTTCCAAGATTCAAGTTTAAAAAGAGAAATAAGCAAGTATTCAGGGACGCAAAAGATCAAGAATTCCAGCTTAAAAGAATAAGAAAACTTCGAAAAGAATACCGAGAGATATGTAAGTCACGCTTCCGACCCCGATTCCACCCTGATTCACCTCAGCCAGCTGACCCTTGGGCCGTGAGAGCTGCTCCCTGCTGGCGGAAGCGCAGTAAAGTGCATTCTCACGACCGCTGCTGGCCGAAAGTGAGTTCGCCGCCTCGGTTGTGCCTCCACTTTCACTTTCCCTGTTGGCTCAGTGCCAATCAAAGCTCAGTTGTACTCTACATTTGGGCAAGGCATATCAGTGCACTCTATCTGTTTGTCAGGGAGATTTATAGCAGAGCCATTTCCTTTAATTGTTCTTTATTTTTCCAACTGTTTTCGGCTTTAAAAATCAATCTACAAGTGAATGCAAACCTATTAAACTTAGTCATAAACAACAAGCTGTAAAAACCAACTTATTATTTGCCTTACTTTTCTACAAAAAATCAATTTCCTTTCCCACCGATGCCTGACCAAAGCTTCTCCTCCATAAAAACTGCAGAATTGCCCCATTAATCACTTTTTATAAGGTGTTTTCAAAACCCTCAAATGGCTTTCGTCAAGGCTCTGATAGTCGCTGTGACAGCACCAAGTCGTCAGCACTCTCCTCCTCTCCGACAAGTCATTGACGGATGTAATTAGCGCATGTAACTCGTCGGCTGTTGGCCGTTGCGACTTCTGCCACCGGTTAGCCAGTTGGCTTTTTTATTATTTAACCGTAATTGGATCTATTTGGTAACTATTGTCTTCTCCAAAACGCGATGTATAGGTGGATGTACGGCCACTACAGCGATAGCCACAGCCCACCCACCCTTGCCCACTGGCAATTACATAGCTCCGCTTGTCGGTCGGTCTTTTTTTTTTTTATTTTTATAGCCATCAGCGAATGCCGGGACAAGGTCGCAATTTCTAGTTTACTTGGCTAGGTAGCCCTGCCAAGGGAATACTCTAACTAATTTATTTAATTAAAAGAACAGAATGAACTTAAATGATATAGTATTTTTGGGTTTAATTTTTGATTAGAATTTTAGTTAATAGAACTTCATAGACCAAGTGTATAATTTTAATTAATTTATGGTTTACACACCACTATAATATTATTGTATTTTTTTTTTGTGAGCAATAGAGTCCACTCTGATTAAAACCCTCTATTTTTATCCTCATACGATTCATTGATAGGGTATTTACGATTACGACTTTCCGCTCTTCTTTATGGTTTATTTATGGGCTAATTCCGCAATTTGCTTTCTTGGGCGAATAAAAGCTAGATTTGCAAAAGGAGAACAATGTGTTTATATCGATTAATTTGCGCGGCGGATTCAATGCCAATCAACCTCTTGGCTGCCAGTTAGAGTTCAAAGCAAATGCAAATGAGATTATCTTGTTGCGTCTTGGGTTAGGAAAACGCAAACAACTTTGTTTGCTTTTTCATAGTCGAGTTCTGGCAGCAAATAAATCTCAGCTAGGGGAAGTGCTTCCCTCAATCAAATGTGAGTGACACCAATTGTCTAATTGCTGCTACTACAAGCTCTGAGTCTCTTAGAGTCTAGACTCTAGATTTAGCATTTCTCAAAAAATAGAAAAAAAACGTTAATTGGCTTTTAGCGAGGTGAAACGACAACACAGATTGGCGGTTATAATTTACACAATCCCCAGAATCTTATCAACATCTTGTGTGTGCGAGCGCGGCGTCTGGCACTCGCCATTGTTGGCAGACCCCGGGTATGAATGTATTTATAATTCGCCTAGCACTCGAGCACCTTTATTCATCGTCCGCATCTGTTTTTGAGCCTATTTTGAGTATCATTTCAAGTGCGCGTGTCGAGTATTTGGCATGCCTCCCCGCGGTTCCCTTCCTTAAGCTCATAATAATGGAATTCGCCTCCTCCTGCACACTATATGCACTTGCGACACGCAGCCATAAAACCAAATTGCCCTCAAATTGTCTATATAAATATTTACAAATTGTTAACTGCACTGCCTGGCCTGCCTTTCAATCAAAAGATACATTTTGCGAATGCAAATTCAGCTGAATTTCCAGCACATGTTGAATAGAATTGGAATTTCCACCTGCTTTGTTTTGTGGGTTCCCCTGTTTAATCGGTAGCTTTATCGTTATCCAGGAGGAGGAACTGGGACTTCTGAGATAAGAGTTCATAGACTTTGGCTGGCTAAGAATGCAGCGTATTAATTATCAGAGATAAGAAAGACGAGTGGAGTAGATCAGTTATTATGTAAACTCAATAAATATTTAATTCAAATATTTATTATCAAGTTCTAGATATCATTCTGGGTTATTATTATTATTAAATTTAATTCAAATATTTATTATCAAGCTCTAGATATCATTCTGCTTTATTATTACTCATCAATTTGTTTGGCTTGGCACATGTTCATAAGGTTTTAGGTTTCCGTTTATTGTTTTGTCATGCTCAGTCCTCAGGTCTGTAATAATAAATAGTTTGCTTATTTTTTTATAGCCTAAAATCTAATCATAACTTTCAAAGTGGAATGAGTAATACAGTTTTTATGACAGACCTAAGACTTATGACTTGGCTTAAAGGCTTTTCTCTAGTAAATATTTATAGCATAAGCAGCACATGTCCCTTAAACCGAAACACCTTTTTAAATTGAAATTAGCTTTATTGTAATCTTAATTACATAACTTTGTCCTTGCCAAAGTCAAATATCTATTTATTAACCCCTTCAAGTTACTTGATATCTCAAGAACCTTTAGTTTTTCTAAGAAATTTTACTATTTAATTAAACCCCCTACCTTTACCGAAAAAAATGAATGGTGAATGAATCTGATAAGGGGGGCCGAAGCGAATAACAATTTGTGACTAACGTACGGTCGTAGATCAGGTGCCTGGGGAATTCTCAATAGCCCCGTAATCGAGAGAGGCGAACGCACTGGCCTCATCATCCAGATATGGGTCATAATTAACCGGCGTGTACGTGTACGTGTACGTGAGCGTGTGATTATGCCCAGATTGCTGTCGCACCCCATCGATAAGTGCTTGGTTTATCGTTAGGCAAAGTGGGGCAGATGATGGTGGTGGTGACTCCATCGCCAGACGCCACGACACGAGTGGGGCAGCCCCACTATCAGTGTCTGTGCCGATTGTTGTACCGGCAAACGTTAATGTTCATTAGGGGAGTGAATTGTAACTGGGAGGGTAACGAATACGTAAGTATTCGTCATTCGGAAAAGCCCCCAACCCTAGTCATACTCTTTTATATCGGTTGATCGAGTCCGCCTTTGTGACATTTTCGGTTTCTATTTGCTTGGTCAATATTTAATCACACATATTGGGGGAGACTTTTGCCCGTTTTGGTTTATCTGTGGTCTCAATCGAAGCACGGTCATCCATCGAACCCGAACCACAGGATAGCGTGCGCTACGCTTTTCATTCCGGCTTAATGGGGGGCAGGTGCTGGTCTAATGGCGTCACCACACGCAGTCGATCAAAACACATTAACGCTTTGATGGCAGGCGTAAGATTTCCAACACGGATTAAACCATTAGGTAATTAGCTAGGGGTATCTTCGGTATCTGTTCTGTGATCTCTGAAATGTGTGCATAAAGCGATTTCTCAGTTTGTTTGGGGAGTGACAGAGCACTTTATCTGTGACTTAAGTAAATCATTCGTACGGCAAAGTATCTAAGAGACACCGATTAGCACCTCTTGAGCTGATGAGATTGTTTGTCATCGCTCTAAGCACGTATTTGTAGCCTCAAACTGTGCGGCCCCGGGGGTCAATGAGTGCTCGCAGTTCGCCTGAGCGAATTTCGTAATAATTGTAAATTCTGATTAAATCATGGCATCATTGCGAATTCTAATTGAACTCGAGTGACCCCACTAATCACTCTTGTTTCTCTCACAGACAATATCAGTTTCCGCGCACTCAACGAAACCGTGAACATTTGCAGTGAGAGCTACGAGGATCGCCGGCTGTTTATGCAGGACAAGCCCAACTCTGATTATAGTCAGTTGCCGGTGATATACTTTGTCACGCCCACGTATCCGCGAAGGGAACAGATACCAGAACTGACGCGTCTGGCGCACACGCTGCTCCATGTCCCAAGGCTGCACTGGCTGGTGGCGGATGATCAGCAGAAATGCAACGACTACATGGACAAGCTGCTCCAGCGATTTGGTTAGTAGCTTTTGCTCTTTAAGAGGAAATTGCTTTAGTAAGAAATTCCCTTGCCTTCAGGCATTCCCTTCACCCACATGGTCAGTCCCATGCCCAGCAAGTTCCGAAATGTGAGTCCTGCACCCCGGGGCGTGGCCAATCGCAGGGCCGCCCTGCAGTGGCTGCGGCAGCACAACCTCACCAATGGCATACTCTACTTTGGGGACGATGACAACACCTATGACCTAAGACTCTTCTCTGAGATCAGGAATACTCAGAGGGTTTCCATGTTTCCCGTGGGCCTAATAGCTGACTATGCCATCAGCGGGCCAGTAGTAAGAAAGGTGAGGAGCTCACAGCTTTGCAACTAATTAAACTAACTAACTAATTAAATTCCCCTATCCCAGGGCAAAGTGGTGGCTTTCCTGGACTCCTGGGTGGCCGGTCGACGCTGGCCCGTGGACATGGCCGGCTTTGCTGTGAACCTGGAGTACATGGCCCAGTATCCCTATGTAAATATGCCCTACAAGCCGGGCTACGAGGAGGATTCCTTCTTGCGTAGCATTGGTCTGCGTATGGATCAAATTGAGCCGCGGGGCAACAATTGCACCGAGGTTTTGGTTTGGCACACGCAGACCAAGTCCAAGAAGGTGGGCGCCGTGCGCTTGGAAAGCAAATACCTGGACGATCGCTCTAATTTGGGAGCCCTGTTCCAGAACCTAAAGCAAATGGGGGTGGCCCTTATTACAGAAAGCGAGGGTAAGTATTAAGGGTGATTATTCTTCCTAAATTAATTTATATTATATTAATAATTGTAGCTTTTTCCATAGGTCGCAATGCACAGATCAGCAAGAACGGCAAGGCGAAGCCCCACTCCGCCATACTCAGCTGAGAAACTCCGGAGAAGAGCCCGAAGAATACTCATAGATCTTTAGAAATCCAGCAAGGAACCCAATCTCGATTCAACCGCTCTCCCACTCCCCCTGTATGCGTTCTAGTTATCAGTGGTTTTTTTCGCACAACACAATATCTTGATTATTTATTTGTGTAACCCCCTCGCCTGTCTTGGTTCCCGTCATTATGTAATATTAATAGCAAGTTTCTGGCTATTGTTAATTAGTTGTAGATTAGGTTGTTCGTGATAGCAAGATAGGAACACACAGGGACGGCCGCAAAGATAGCATCAGGACTTATTTAAATATATATGTATGATCACTACCAGTAGGTTGTAAAGTAAGCTACGAAAGTTGTTAGTTGCTTTCCCATATTCTATATTCTATATTCTAATTTGCCTAGCAAACAAAAGCTACATCATAGACCAGGCCCATAAGAAGGAGCATCACCTCATCGGCTTACACACATATCATTAAGCTTGACTTGTATTTTATCTTAGGTTAAAATATTCTTTCAAAATCGCTGAAACAATAATTTAAAAGGGAATTTTAATAGCTCCATAATTATATAGAAATAACCAGTAACTCAATCAATGCGATCGCAAGCCATAATGCGAACAAATAAATACTAGTTTTATAAAGCTGTCTCCAAAAGAATTAACTACTTTTACTGGGGCTTAAAGGAGAGGGAAGGATCTAAGGTAAGTGTTTTAAATATGAATTGACAACCAGCCCAGTCCAGCATCCCTGTCTCCACTTTGTTGGCGAAGTGTCAACAGTGTGACGAGAACGGAATGGCACGAAATAGCAAACAATACTTTTCAATTAACTTGGCGCCCCTTTTTGCTCATCCGCATCTTTATCCTTCCCCCTGAGCACATCCTTCACTTGCCCGTAGTTCACTTTGAATGCCCGAAAGCATTTCGTGCTGGCTGCAAAAGTCGAACAGCTAAGGAAAAGCAACTTTTTTGCAACTTTTAGCTATACATTCAGTGGCAACTGGGTTGGGGGAATCAGGTTAAAGGGGTAATAGACCAAAATACCCTGGAATTTAATATTTAAATAATTTATTTAGACAAAAAGGGGAGATTTTTATTTCTTTGAGGGTTTGGATTGAATTAAAAAAATAAATAAATAAATAAATAAAGGTAACTTGAATAGTTAAGAATTTACGATGATATTTCGTTTATTTAAGCATGGGAAATTAAGTAAACGTTTATTATAAATTATTAAATAATTCAATTTAAGTAGAACCTCACTTAATTGTTAAATATTTCGTTTATTTAAGCTTGGGAAATTAAGTAAACGTTTATTATAAATTTTAAAATAATTTATTTTAAATAGAACCTCATTCATTTATTAAATATTTTGGTTATTTAAGCATGGGAAATTAAGTAAACGTTTATTATAAATTATTAATTAATTTATTTTAAATAGAACCTCATTTAATTATAAAAAATCCTTTAAATAAAGTTAAGTTTATCTTAAAAATCTTCTTAAAAAACCTCAAAAACCCCAGGCATTTAAATAAAGTCCCTTACTAATCCCCTAAAGAAACTCCACTCCAGGCACTCTCCAGATTCTTGTCAAGTTCTGGCCAACATTTGACTACCTTAAGCCAAGGAGTGAGCAAACATATCCCTACGTCTGCCCTCGATTGCAAGATACCCATAGAGCAGGTGTAGCTCCTGGAGCCTGCTCCTTGAGTCATTGCAACTGGGGAATGCCACAGACGTGTTGCATATTCATCTTCTTCAATGCGGAGTTATGAGGCAAAGTTTCTTTGGCAGGACGGAGAGAAAAAGGAGTTGTGTGCTACGTGTGAATGGGTCGCCGCCGGAGCCAAGCTCCTTGCAATTGGGGCCAAATAAATAGTCGGGTGCCGGTGGAAACTTTTTGTGCGCTTCACCGGAAATTTGTTTGGCAGGAAAATTGCTTTAAAGTGTCACGGGACGAAGGCGGCGGTTGGCCTCCATTAATACTCGAGTGGCACTCCCTGGGAGGCACTTTCGAGGTGGCAAATCGGAAACAACTTAGCAGGGCTGCTGCTCCTGCGGTTGTGTCACCCATCACCTCTGGCCGTTATGACCCGGGTCTGGGCTGGCCTGGCCCAAACGGCAATGGCCCGCATTAAGCCATTAAAGCTAATTAAACACAGTCGCCCACGGCCAGGGGGTGGCATCATCCGCATCCCGGCCAGATTTGACTCAGCCGGCTGGGCGTACGCTTTATTAAACGCAGTCGGTCCCTGCTCCGGCAGCCATCAGCCATCAGGCGTAATGAGTGCGGCTGCCAGCAGACAACTTGATGAGGTTGCGATTGATGTTGCAAATGAAGTCGTAGCCAGGGCCATGAGCAGTCAGCAGGAGCAGGGAGCAGGGAGAAGGGAGGAGGAGGTAGGATGTCCTGGCTGTTTGCACTCTCTGCAGTTCGCTAAGCACTGGGCAAAAAGTAGGAGAGGTTAAGAAAGCGAAAGATATTAATAAACTCTGGCTAGATTTTTATGTAAAGAGAGGTTAAGAAAGCGAAAGATATTAATAAACTCTGGCTAGATTTTAATGTATTTATTTCTCTTTAATAAAATTCAAAAGGTTGCCAATCCTCTATGAATATATATGAACGTATACAAGGTCTCTGTTCTGCCAGAAGAAATTATATGAACAATCTGAAAAATTAAAGTATTATAGAGAGCTTTCAGAAAGTTCCTCTAAAGGTTCAACTCACATAATTTTGCCACTGCATGTGGAAAGGCCTTGGATTTTGCATCACTTTAAATTTAAACGCAAGCCATCCACCAACTGGCGGACAGCAGGAGCAGGTCTCTGTGGGTTGGATTTACTGCAGCTTGGCTGCCACTTAACGTCACCATGACGAGGAGCTGTAAGAAAAATAAAGACGGTATCGAATCGCTGCGGAAATTGGCAGAGGGAAGCCAGGACGCATCGTTACCTGCTTAAATTCTATTTGCTCGCCATCTATCCGTTGGTGCGATAGCGATATCCGGCCAAGGCAGCCTCGCTAGAAGCCGGATGATCCCGGCCAATGATTGGCAAATCCTCCTCTTCGTTTTCGTTGTCCTCAGAAGGCACCAAAAGATCCTCTTCCATGTCCTCAGCAAGCACCCCCATAGGATCCTCTCCGATGTCCCCCAATTCCGTCATACGCAAACGGAGATCCCGCAAGAGTCCCTCATGGTATTCACAATTAACAGTGCGCCGAACATTATCGGTGCGACGCGGAAGCGTGGCCGTAACTGGGCGAGGAGCGGGTCCTTCTCCTAGCCTATGGCCTTGAGTCTGCCAAGCGGAACTCGACGCTTGGGGGTCTGCTACGGTAGGTAAATTAATATTCACTTTTGGTGGATCAGTGTTGCTTTTGATCTTTTTTGACATGATCACGAATTTTTCGAAATATTTTTATAGATAGAAATTTTATATATTTTATAAATTATATACTTGTTTCTTTGTGGAAATTCAGGAGATGTTGCCGCTGTGCTTGGCGAGTGTTGAATGAGGTCTGGTTGAGTTTGCTTCCCTTCCTCAAACTTTTGAGTTAATGACAGATGGAGCTCCAGGCTGACTTGATTTTGGATTTATGAAAAGGTAATGTGATGTGTACAGATTTGTAGTTAGGGAAAAGGTTCCCATGTAGACAAAAGAAATGGAATTTTAAACATTAAAATTAATTTTAATACATTTTTTCAGGTAAACCCTTAACTCCTAGTTCATTATTTAAATTACCTGCTCAAATTGTAATAAATTTTCAACCAATTTCCCGGCAGGAGCTTAAAATCTCTTGCCCAATTTCATTATAATTTGTGTTTGGTTTTAATTCCTGGTTAAGTATACTTCATTCAAACATTTCAACCACATAACTAATACTTTTTTGCGGTCAATTATCATTAGTCAATATTTGATTTACTTTCAGCGCCTGCCATTGTTGTTGGCTCTTCCCGGATTGATGATCTAGGCCAGTGCGAAACCAATTACCACAATTTCTAGTCGGCGCCCAACGCAAATCGAATGTCAATTACCAGGGCAACCGCGCCCGCCCGTCGACCCTCGTTCCTTCCACTTCCACTTCCGCTTTTGGACTGCCCCCCCTCCTCGCTGCCTGCATGGCTAACAAGTTAATTTCACAATGTTTGCGGCTTGAGTGCGAACAAACAAATTGCGTGGCATTTCCGGCTCCCAAGGGGGTTTCGAGTGGCGACAGCAAAGAGACCAACAAATCAATTGGCCAACAGCAATGACATGGGGGAAGCGGGAAGGCGGAAAGGGTTAGTGGCCTAAACAACCGCCAATCAAAGCACACGGACACAGGCACACAACTCGCATTGAAATGGACTATTGATTGGGCAAGAACAACAACAATACAGGAATAGGAAAGGATCAGCAGGAGCCCTTGCACTAATGTGTAAATTATTATTACTAATACGACATGTGGTCAGCGGGCGGTGGAGTTAATGAGGAGCGGGGAAGTCAGGTGTGGAAAGCTCGTGAAAAGAGAGGGTAGTAAAGGGTGTAGGAATTTTCTAAGATTTATATATTTTAGTTTGTATAATTCTAAGGGCATTTTTTGTTTATAAAAATAATTATCAGGTTATTATTATACTTAAAACATTTTTATTTAATGGAAATATATATAAAAAAATCTATAACTTTGTGGGGAACAATTAAATTCGATAAGATAAGACATTATTTAGTGAATATACTAAAGAAATAAATTGATTTCACTATTGGTATCCCAACAATTAATAACTTCTTGTGGTTCTTCTTTGTTAAATCCTAGTAAATTATCAAATAATAGAGAATATCTTTATTAAATTTTAACAAATTCCCCAAGGACTTCAATGGCAGCCTAGGACAACCCTTCCATCCACCCTCGCCCACTGACCAATAGCCAATTAAAGGCACACTCCGCCCGCAAACAGGCACGCACACTTGACCAAATGTGCTTACATTTGCATAGGGCTTTTGCCTGTGAGTGTGAGTGTGTGTCCTGTACGTTAATGCAATAATAAATTTTATTTATACACGCATGCAGACACGCTCGCATACACTGGAGAATGCACTCACTTATACATATATACACATATATGGATATGGTACACACAAAAACTAATTACACGCCACAATGATTACATTTTACAGCGCCATCGAGCTCTCTCGTTGAGCAACTACAACAGCAGGAGCCAGCCGGAAGTGTTAAACAACACACACACACACACAGATACGTGGCCAGGGGAAACCCCGAAAAATGTTGAGCATTACGGAAAAGCTCCTCCAGCAAAGAGGGGCTCCCTTCGGCCATTCGGAGTTGTTGTGGTAATAACAACTTTCCACTCAATGAATGACACCTTGGGGGCATGGCGAACACTTCGAGAGGTACACAGTTTTCCCGGAAAATTATGCTTAAATCATACGGCAAACTAATGAGAGATGAGCAATGTGGGAAATATTCATATTTCGAGGATTTTCAAGGGGGAAATGCTTTTATAAAGTTAGTTTAAGTACATTTTGTATGCTCTTTTACGTATTTTGGGTTTGCTTATATGAGTAAATTCTAAGAAAATGATTTTCTGTTCCTAGAAATAAATAAAGAATAAGTAGGCCTTGCAAGTAAAAATTCCTTATGATTACAGACATATTTTAGGGGACTAACTTGATTTTATTATTATTAATATTTAGAATTTTCCTTTCCGAATAAAGAAAATTCTTGTAAATTCAAGAAACCCGAATAATATATATACAAACCCCAGAAATGCAATATAAATTCCCAAATATTCACGCCAAACCGCAGAAGGAAAGTACAGACTCAAGTGTAGCTCGCTTTTCAGCGCCCTTTCTGCGAACTTCACGCATTCCGCCCCCGCACATATATACGTATGTATTAATCACCACAACAATATCATCAACGCAGCAGACAATCTGACTCTCTGGGTATATTCGACCCTGGATATGCCTGGCCAGAAACCCATAAAGAGATTCCATTAACCAAGGTAACTGCCAGTCGGTATGCAAAATATTATTATTGTAATTCGAATACGCTCTTTCTTCATTGCGCATTGAAATGAGATTGCTCTGTGTGGCAGTACAAACATCTGGCAGTCACTCACGAGGTTTTATTTTAATTATAACTGCAGGGCAGGAGCCAAACAGGACGGAAAAAAAAGGAAGAGGCGAAACAGGACCACACCCTTGTATAATTTAAGAGGGGCAAAAGGGGTCAGAGGATGTTCAACGCTCGGCCAGACAAACCAGACCGCTGCCTTCACTTGCGTTTTATTGAAATTCATTGAGGCATCATTGAGGCTGGCAAAGAACACTGGAAATAATACGTAAAATATTAAGAGATAATAAAGATAATATTAAGATAATATAGGGATAATAATATCTTAAAAATATAGCCATAATATGCAGTTTAGTGCTCCAGAAGTTCAGCTTTCTTTTTCTTGAGAGAAATCATTGCAAACTAAAATATACTAGGGGGAAGGAGAAAGCAGTTCCTACCTAAAGACAAGCCTTAAGAATTTTAGCCCCTGAATTTCTCCTTTTCTCCAATCTTTGCCAACTCAATTTGTTTGCTCACTTTCCCAGCCTGGGGCATCCTTTGGCCGGACGCTGAAAATCCTGGCACACATCAATGGTCTTGCGGGCGGAGTCGAGAGACTGAACTCTGGACTGCCAAGAAAATGCCGCTTTTGAGTAATGTGCGAAAATTTTATTTTTAAATTAAAATAAAATGGTTACCCGTTGCCCCAGCTCCCAGGCAGCAATTAAAAGCGACCCCGGATCCACTCAGGAGCTCCAAATGCATTTGCATTGGTAATGTTAACGTCGTTCCGAGAGTTGGAGAGCCCGAGAGCCGGAACCGTCTACGTGGCGCTCGCCAGGGCATTGCGTTGCCAATTTAATTTCAATGGCTAAGAGGAGCGATTGGTTTCGGTGTCAGGAAGGACAGGGAGAGATGACCATTGAAATATGGGCAAGACAAATTATTGGTTTTTCTTTGAGTGCGCTCAAAATGAGGCGAACTGTTTAATTAAAATGGAGTGGAGCGCGTTGCGATGCGGATGAATGGTCGATGGTCTGTCGGTCAGCTGCTAATTGCGGCCAACTAAAATGGGAAATTTGCGAAATATTTAAACTCGCAACAGGCCCTCCATTCAAGTATAAAGTCTAAGCGGGATCAATTATTCAGTATCCAGGCGAGATAAATGTTTAAAATTAATTACATTTGCGCTGGCTTGAAATATGTTTAATAACCTCGTCAACCGACGGACCCCCCTCCCTTGATTGTTTACTCATTTATTATGCAACACTTTCATCGCATTACACAAACAATCCCCACTTAATGCAGTTTAACATATTCGCACACCCGATTATGCATTAATGAAAATGCCAGCCGCAAATTGTTGAATGCTTTAGCGGCGCCTCATCCTCCTTTTGTCAGGTTTGGGAGTATATTTAAAATATATATATCACCAACCATTTATTCTTTGTGGGTGGTCTAGGCGCGTTTTTTTTCTGGGTTCCTATGGGTCGGGGAACTTTTTAATTTCCGTTTCGATTGCCGTCTGAACTGCCATGTAACAAAACATCAATTTCCCAAAGGCAAACAGGAAATAAAATTGTGCCTTTGGGGGTCTTCTTCCCTTTCTATTAAATATGAAGATATTAATAGGAAAAAAATGCGTGACAATTGAATCATTTCCTAACGGAAAGAATGATGAATATAGAAAGTCCTAAATTTAGTGCATAATGGGGCATAATGCTAGAAATGTTAAATAAAGTATGTAAAATATTCTTGTATCTATTTTGTGTGCGATCTTTAGCTGTTAAAAATCTACAAATAATCCAAATATTATCTGTGTAGATTTGACTTTTAAGAGAGATTAGTTTGGACACACACAAGGCTTCCAAAGCCCGACTTTCATATGAATCTCCTGCCGTGTCCAGCGGAGAGCCAAAACCTGAATGGCATCTAATAAATCTTCTTCGCATAACAATGGCTGCGATTCAGCGGGGAAGCTGCTCTGGCATTCCCACATGCAAGTGCCGCGTTTTGCACCATTTTCCATTGTTCTCCGAAAACCCACACCCAAACCCCTGGCATCCGGTTTCATAGCACCACTCAACATTCACTTTTATGATTATTTTTCATTATCAAAGCAAGCTCGGTTAATGCACCAACAATGCCTCGGGTCCGGTGTCCAGTGTCCGTGCCATGGTCTGTCGTGGTCCGTGTTCGGTGTCCATGTTCCATACGCCGTGGCCAGTGGCCACATGTGGACGGACGCCCGTCGTCATACCCGTTCTCCGTATAAAATAGACAACAAATTGTTGAGCTTGTTTGGTGTTCGGTGTACTCCGTCCGCACTCTGCTGGGAATTCCCCCGTGCAAGTTTGGCTGTGAAAATTAATAAAAGGAAAATATTTAAGCATAGTCTATGAGGGAGAGCGAGCGGGGGGCTCTGCCTGCGTTATATAATTCCCCGACATTGTCTGCTCTGTAACGCTATAACGATATAACGTATACGCACCGCAAACATGCACACTCGGTGCCTCGGTACTCGGTAATTTCGGGAGGCGGCAGCGGGCACTGTGGGGAATTGTTTTAATTAGTCGGGGGATTAAGTGGCGCAAATTGAAAAGAGTTGTCCTTATGGGCGCCGGTAATTGGCTGATCAAATATGCGTGGCCATGCAGTTGATGGATATGCAAATGCCAAATGCCAAATAATTCATAACTTGATTAGGGACCGACAACTACTGAGAGGACATCTCATTGTTATGTTTGGGTTGTAGCTCACATCGCCTTGAGTGGGTCCGGCTGGCCATAAGTGACAAATCCTATTCGTACACTGCGGGAAATGTAATGGAATAAAGTGAATATGAGCAGTATTTAATAGGGAGATTTAAGGGTAACAGGGAATATACACTGCGCGTCATCAGATTAGCGCCCCCTGAGCATTCTCGGGTAATGTCCAATATTATCCAAACTATCAAGGCTAAAGCCATAAAACTTTTTTTGACGATACTTTTAATAATATTCTTCAAAATAAGATAAGGTACATAATGATAAGTATAACAATAATATTTTATTTATTTGAAAAGAAAATGTATACCAAAAATATGAATTTAATTTTGCGTCATCAGATTAGCGCCCCCTGCTTAAACTTAATGAATTTTCACTTAATGCTTAACAACTAGTAGTGTTTTATGTTTTATCTTATTATTTACTTATTTTCTAATCAATTTAATAGTGGGTGGTCCCGCCCCCATTTTCCAGGACCTCACAGATCCTGCTGGGAAGTGACTCGTACAATTTCTCAATGTATTGTAATGATATTGAAGACCAAGCTTCTTTAATCCCGTCGATGAGCTCCAATTTTGTACTATACTGCTTTCCAGACTCGTTTACCTTTTTTGAGAGCCATCCCCACACGTTCTCTATTATATTTAAGTCCGGAGAGTACGGCGGCCACTCCAGGACATCAACGTTTTGGCCCTGTATCCACGATTTCACAGATCTGGCAGTGTGGATTGGAGCGTTGTCGTGTTGAAAACGCCATTTAAGATTTCCAAAACAATTTTGGAAATATGGGAAAGCCATTTTTAAAAGATTATTATACGCCACGGCGTTCATTTTCGGGGTGAGAAATTGTAACTCATAGGTGCCATAATAGGATATGGCTCCCCATACCATTACGCCACCTACCCGGCTATGTAAACGATCTAAAATATGCTCTTCTTTACGCATGTCATGGAAATAATAATTATAGCCGTCAGGGCCTTCTAAATTAAAATTTTTTTAGACTACAAAGTGCCACTCCTTCAACCATGTCATATGCGAGCCACCGGGTAGGTGGCGTAATGAAAAATGAACGCCGTGGCGTATAATAATCTTTTAAAAATGGCTTTCCCATATTTCCAAAATTGTTTTGGAAATCTTAAATGGCGTTTTCAACACGACAACGCTCCAATCCACACTGCCAGATCTGTAAAATCGTGGATACAGGGCCAAAACGTTGATGTCCTGGAGTGGCCGCCGTACTCTCCGGACTTAAATATAATAGAGAACGTGTGGGGATGGCTCTCAAAAAAGGTAAACGAGTCTGGAAAGCAGTATAGTACAAAATTGGAGCTCATCGACGGGATTAAAGAAGCTTGGTCTTCAATATCATTACAATACATTGAGAAATTGTACGAGTCACTTCCCAGCAGGATCTGTGAGGTCCTGGAAAATGGGGGCGGGACCACCCACTATTAAATTGATTAGAAAATAAGTAAATAATAAGATAAAACATAAAACACTACTAGTTGTTAAGCATTAAGTGAAAATTCATTAAGTTTAAGCAGGGGGCGCTAATCTGATGACGCAAAATTAAATTCATATTTTTGGTATACATTTTCTTTTCAAATAAATAAAATATTATTGTTATACTTATTATTATGTGCCTTATCTTATTTTGAAGAATATTATTAAAAGTATCGTCAAAAAAAGTTTTATGGCTTTAGCCTTGATAGTTTGGATAATATTGGACATTACCCGAGAATGCTCAGGGGGCGCTAATCTGATGAAGCGCAGTGTATATTACTGATTAAAATAATTATATTTAGAAACATATTTATTTGGAAAACGTTTAATTCTTAAGAGGGAGTTTACACCGTGAGTTTCTTACAAAAATTGTCTTACATTTTGGTCCTTCGAGCCGGATGAACAAATTTTTTGATTAAATGACTCATCTAAAGTTCCCCCAATGAGGTAAGACCAAAATGTAAAGAGGTCCCAAATAAGAAGACGTTTACACCATGAGTTTCTTACAAGAACATTCTTACATTTTGGTTCTTCGAGCCGGATGGATAAATTATTTTGGCCAGTGTTCGTTTTTAACAACAGTATATGTGAATTTTTTTTAAATAACACATTATAAAAAGGATATTTACAAGATAACAAGATCTTTCTAAAATTTATCTGTTATTTATCCCCTTACTAGGTCTTTAATTACATCTTATACATATTTATTTATTCCTAAGCCCTTATTTTCCTTTAGTGTAAGATATGGGTTTCATATCCAGCTACTGGCCACGGGGATAGTTTATATTTATGGCCCACGTATCGGACATAAATGGCCGGCAACTGTCCCCGAGCAAGTGTATTTGCCCCCGGTCGCAATTGTTTCCAATGGTTCCTGGCTTCGAGGAGAATCAATAACAATTCCGGGTCGAGTAGCCTGGGCCCAGCAATTGAATATTTGGCCTGCTGCCCTCAAACCCAAGTCCCGTCCCTCACTATTCGTGTGAGATTATTGAACCTGAGAGCACATGTCACGACGCTCATCAGGGCAAATATTTAAATAAGAGCTCGCATCTGTTGCCCGGGGCAAGAAATCGAATATGCACACGCTTTCAGGATTTTGTGTAAGTGGAAAGCGTTCTCAGATGATATTTTTGCAAGCAACCTTTCCCCCAAAAAAACCCCAGAAAAATATACACCCACTGAAGGTTACTTCTGATTTCATTTCCAGTGAGTACGTTTTATACTGTAAGTATGGATTTTAGTTTGCATTTCCGGCTGGGATTGTTGAACTTTTATTACCTTGAGTTGAAAAATTCAGGTTTTCGTGAATTTTATACTCTCTGATTAGTTAAAAAAATATTTTAATATGATTTAACAGAGTTGTTTTCAATTTAAAAGGGTATTTTATAATATTTAAGAATAACAACTGATTAGACTTAATTATTACCGATTCCTTTCTGTTATTTTGAGACTTTCAAACTTTTCAAATTAAAATGCCATAATTTAATATAAATTAACATGAACAATTATGATTTTTCAACGCCTTTTGCTGGTTTGTTAATTAAAAGTTAATATTTCAATAACCCATAATTAGCGCCCCTTTCCAACTCTATGCGCTTTTAATTGAAATGCCAAAAATGCAAGAAAAATGGCAACTTCGAAGAAATACCATATACCTATACCTATACAATTTCCGCTGCACATTCATTAAAAAACTTTCCAGGGGGCAAGAGCAACACGTTCCGAGTTGCAAAAGTTTCGGCGATTGTCAAAAACTATAAGAAAAGACAAGCTCTAACCGCAAAAAAGAAAGCCGCCGCCGCTCCACAAAAAGTTCTAGAGTCACTGGCAGGGTGACTCCCGACCGGAAGCTGCCGCTGGATTCTCATAGAGAAACAAACAAGCTGGGTCTAAAAATAAGACAAAATAAAACAAAATAAAATAAAGGAGAGCCGAGTCAAAAATCAAAATAAGCAAAGCAGCGGCGCTGAATCAAACCGAAAATGGTTTCTATGAAACTTTGACATTTGCTGCCAAAGGAAGGAGCGGCGGCGGAGATTGCAAATTAAAACAATGTCTGCAGTGGAGTTCCGGATCTCCGGCAGCAATTTACCCTGTCCGCGCTGATTAAACTCCGTCCGGATTCCGGACTCCGGAGAGAGTGGCCAATCCTCAACCACTTCCTACTGGTCCATCGCTGCCAGTAAATCTTTCATCTACTCGACGGGGATTTGCTGCCGGGGCAATTTGTCCCCGTCCTGCGCTCCCAGCTTTTGTCCTCGCATCCACACACACTCGCACACACACACACTTGTCATACTATTTATGAGTTTATTATTTTCTCGCTACTCTATTATTTAGCCTTCGGCCCCGGCCTCCCTTCCGAAGAGATCCCCATATCCTGCACTCGTCAGGCTCCCTTCTCCCCAAATCCTTTCGCTGGGCGCTTAAAACTTTCTTTCATTGCAAGTGCTGCAATTTTTCACAACTTTTTGAGCAACATTTTTTCCACATTCCTCCGGCACGTCGGGTCCCCCAGAGGCTTCCTCCTCTTCTCATGCGTTTATGCGCTCACGTTATTTATTTAGTGGGTTTATTTGTATACCCTTTGAAGGGGAAGTTTGCGGTTTTGAAATAAATAGCAAAAACTTTAAGTTCAGCGAGCTTGTTTGTGGATTTTTTAACATTTTTTGACTCTGTGAGGTAATTTTTTTTTTTTTTTAGGACTTTTGAGAGGATAGAATTTTGGTGTTAAAAGTGGAGAAAACGCTATTAGAAATTTAATTTTATTTTCTTTAAATGTCATATATATTTATTATTAGGATTAAAAAATATGTTGTTACATTGTTTCTTATAAAAAAGACAATTTTTAAATGTTCCTTAAGTTGCGGATCTCTAAAATCAACTGAGAATATATTATAATATTTATTATTATATTATATTAATAAATAATATTAAAAACAAAGTCAAACTTTTTATTTTTTTTTTACAAAAACCCTGTAGGGCATTCTCTCTTCTGTATGCCGAAATCCCCCTTTTAATTTGCTTCGTTTCCTGGCTGAATATTTTTGTTTCAACTCCTCTTTTTACAGTTGCTTAAATTGTTTGTAATTTTTGTCCGTGGCGTTGTTTCTGTGTGTTTCGGTTTCATTATGACAGCAGACGACGACGACGACGAACTGCCTTGGAGTTTGCTCCCAGAGCTGCTTTTACTTCTTTTTTGTTGGCTAGATAAATAGTGTTTTCCCCTGCTCCCAGGAAGGGGGAGGGAGTTTTAATTATAACCAAGCTGAAACCGCAAATGGGAAATGTCAAAAATTGTGAGAAAATTGTGAGAAAATGCTCGGAGAATTACTTGGCCAAATAAGAGTTTTGATTACGATTGAAATGGCAAAAAAAAACCACACAGATTAGAGATTATTTTGCATTGTATTTCCATTTGGCAAATGACAAATCTCTGAATTGTTAATGCTAAGCCCGAGCCCGAACCCGAACCTACGAAGGGCCAAAGTCAAAAGAAAGTTTTTCGGGGGAAATGTGTGTTTGTTATTTATCATTCATGCCGCATGCTGCACGCAATCGAAACATCGAGCAGAAGTGCAACCAGGAAAATCTCTAACTAAATTCAAGTTGCCAAGCTGCCTGAGGGGGGAGGGAATAAGTTTTCTCGAACTTTACAAGACACTGGCGAGATTTGCGCTCAAGTATTTACCACTCATATGCATAAAATGTGCAACAGACAGAGCCGGAGCACTTATTTTATTGACTCTCGCCGAAGGACAGATACAATTCCGACACCTGGAAACGAGAGTTTTCCCAGGTTGATAATTTCAAAAGTTTTCTTTGTTCCCCCCTGGTTTCCCGCCCCCTTTGATTTGCATATAGCCCTCAGAAAGAAAAGGAAAATAAACGATAAATGGTTCAAGAGCCACCTAGACACGAGCATTTCGATTCGGTTTGTTCGGGAAATTGAACAACTCCTGCCCTGCTCTGCTCTGCTAGCAATTTTGCATTAATTTGTTTGGATTCCCTCCCTCTAGACCTTGCTCATAATATTTTTTCATATTTCATTGGAAAATTAAATTCCTGGCATTTTTTTCGGGGCCACCGAGCAGCAGCCGGAGCAGCCGGCATGGCACAGCCTGGAGACCGAGACCCAAAAACTAGACAACAACAGATGCCAGGGGTCTGCCGTAGAGAGTTTTTCTCTTGGAAAGCATCATCATTTCCATCTCTAGGTTTTCACATTCCTTTTTTTTTTTGCCTTGACAAGCATTTGCTGGCTATTGAACATTCAATGGAAAAATCTCGAAATTAGGGAAGGAAACCTTATCGGTTCTTGAAATGGAACAAAATTAACCTTGGCCTTGGCGCTGCCAGGTATTTGTTTACAGATGCATATCTCTAAAAATACTTTCCCTTCTTATCTGGAAATAGTAAATAATTATCCTTTCAGCATATACAGCGTAATATGTAGTATTACCTTTGGGATCACCAGAGCTGATACCGGCTGATCTTCCGTCCGGCAATCCATAACCTCTCCTTATCAGCTCCGTCTCTGGGTTATCTCTGCTCCGTCATGCAATCAATCAACCACAATCGCGGGAAGGGCAACTGGGAGAGGGATTCGGATTGAGACTGGGATTCAAACTCAGACTGCGACTGCCACTCGTGTCCTATGCCGGATTGGCCCCTCTCTGGTTTCGCTTGGCTGTTGATTTTACTACAAAATAAATACGCGTCGCCCAGCGGGGGCAGAGACAGACAAGAGCGAGTGGAATAAATAATATAAAGTCCAAACTGATAAGCAAAACATCAGCGGGAGCAACTTTCAAACAGCGACAAGCGGCAGTTGGCGGCATGAAATCGAAATCAAATCAAAACAAAAAGCGACTGACCGAAGTCCTGATGCTCTCTAAAGCCCTTAAATATTATTATTTTTGCCCACAAAATTGTATGGTGAGCCTGAGCCCTTGCTGTGCGATGGCCCTTCCTACAAATCCTTTGAAATATGGCATGGCCATGGACATACATATCTCTATCTATGTGGGAGACATGTCAGCGGGAGTCCCTTTTCGGCCAGTCCGGCTCCGATAACACGAGCTGACAGCCATTAGGAACGGACTGCAGCGGTGACTTTGATTGTGCGGGCATGCGTGTGATATACGCGCGACGATTTCATTCATGCCTCGAATTATTCCCAGTTACCAGCTTCCTATTCTCTGTTCCCTGCTCCCGGCTACATATTCAGATTCAGCTTCAGATTCATACTCGTTTCCACATTCATTCACTACGCATTTGGAAAATCGAGAAGATGTTCAGCGCAAAAAGACACAGCGAGCCTCTAACGTTATCTGCCAAAAGGCCTGAGACCAAACACTCTAAAAAAAGGGGGAAGGTTTTCTTTATTTAATATTTATTTAAAATTAATATTTTATATATTTAAAAATATATATATTATGAGAAATATATGCTCATATATATTTTAAAAATGTATTTTATATTTAAATCAAGAGAGATCTTACTTAAAAATATATATATTATGAAAAATATATGCTCTTATTAATTTTGAAAATTTATATTATATATAATTCAGGGGAGATCTTACTTAAATCATTTTCTACTTGAAACATTGTTGGGCTTAAATCCGTACCGATATTTTCGAAGTAAAGTACTTTGAACAATTAATCCGAATTAAATCTATATATATTTAAATTTATTTAATATAAAAATGTTATATCAAGGCAGATCTTATTTAACTAATTTTATTTACATCAGACTTTAACTGGGCTTTAACCCGTGTTAATTTTGCCCAAGTAAATAACTCATAGCTATTAATCCTGTGAGTTACTTACATGATTCCTAATTAAATTATGCCTTAAAACTTAACTTTCACTTTAAAAAAATATATGTTATATTATTTATTTAATTTTGGAACTGAGAGCTTTATAAAAAACAAATTTATATTTTTAAAATGATATTAGAAACAATATTTTATTATATTCACTCTTCTACTCCTAGACCCCAAGACAGAATATATTTTTAACTCATACTTCTTAGTTGCAATAAATTCCTATAATAGGGAATACTACCCCCCTATTTTCCCCAGTGCACCGAGGAACTGCGCTTCTGTGTGTGTGTGTTCTGTCGATAGTCGGCGCAGCACGAGAGCCTGCGAACGAGCGAGCGGAAAACGAGCGGCGGCATGGCAGCATCAGGCATCAAGAACAGAAGCAGCAGCAGCGCCAGAATCCAACGGCATTCATTCGTGTTTGCCGCTTCGTGGGCAACGGACGCATCCTCAGAGCTCGAGCGGAGTACAGAGCACGGCAAAGCGGAAGCGGAAACGAAAACGAGACTGTGACCGAGAGAGAGAGCGAGAACTGAAGCCTGTTGAGGTTTTTGGCGGCGCGTTCGAACCGGAAGTAAGGATAAGTTCACTTTTTTCCTGGCTTGGCTGCCGTCCCGTTGCGCCGTCGCATTTAATTCCATGGTTACTGCGTGTGTGTGGTGTGCCTAACGTACCGGAAGTGAGCCTGCCGCTCATTAATGGCCGCCGTTTTTTGTGTGTGAAGCCGGAAAGAGTGTTAATTACGCTGCAAGACCCCATAATGTGCTGCAAAAAAAGTTTACGCAAATAACCTCAAACTGGGAGAAACCCCTGCCCCGAGCCACATGTCGATTCAAATCCCTTGAAGTCGTTCGTTCATTAACATCGCCTACGTGTTAAATACGTGTCTGGTGCCCAGATAAGATCGGGTCAGAAGTTCAATAATACCGAACGGGAGAGGGGATAGTCGTAGTCATTCAACCGATGTCGGGGCTTTATAAATAAAGTGTGTGAAGTGATAAGCAGCTGGGAGAGAGAGAGCCGAGAAAGATCTCTCGAATCTTCCCTAATCGGAATTGTGAAAAAAGCAACTAAATGCTGACAGATCATAAATATAATTGAGAGAAATATATATAACAAAAACGTGCCAATTTGAATCTGATGAGCTGATACTTAAACTAAATTATTTTGGACTATAACGAAGTGGTAACGAATTATTACTGTGAAAAACATTGTGATGGCCAGTGAAGTTACATTAAATCATTTTATGTCAGGCAACTTTGCTTAGAGATAATGGCTTAAAATAATAACATCTCATAGAAATATAATCTCTGAAAAATAGATTAACAAAAACATAAGAAACGTGCTGATAATTGTCAATTGATAAGGCATCCCAGAATGGAATTTGAATAAAATATATACCAAAGTGAATCCGCTTCCGCAGCTAAGTGAAAAATATGAGCTCTTTCTAATTTGCTTTATTTTCTTGAATACAAAAATATATAGGTTTAACGGGGAGAGTTAATACCTGTAGTTTTTGAGATGCTATTAAAGTCTGAGATGATCGTAAAAATATTCAAAATATTGCTAAATATATTACGGAAATTTAAAACCTACGGTTTTTTGATGATATTTAAGTCTATGGTGGTCCTAAAAATATTTCAAATATTGCTAAATATATTCAATGAATTTAATAACATTTTTGTTGTCGTTTCGTTAAAAAAAATGCTTAGTGCCAAGGAGTTCTTGGAGTTTAATTCCCAACAATCTGGAACATAATTTAAAGTGCTTAAAAAAAATTATAGTTTATCAAAACCTAAGATTTTCTTACTTTTTCAAGTTAAATATATTTTAGAACGCTAGTGTTTTGGCATTTTAGTAAAAGAACAAATCATTTTACAATCTCCAATCATAAATTTTCTATTAAAAAATAAATCCTTAGACTATAATTCAATATCTCAAGGTATTTTTAATAAACTATCCACCCCAAGCTATTTGAGTAAAGTTCTCTTCAACATTCGCATTTGCTTAAGTCTCCGTCAGGTGCAGTAAAGGGACTCAAAGGCTATTCTCTTCTCAGCGGAGAACTCCAGAGCCCTTGGCGCATTTATTGTTTTCGGCGCCACATGGCGTATGCTTGCTGTCTTCCTGCCTGAATTCCTCAGACACACGCACACACTGGAGCACAAGGCCCTCGCAAGTGACAGATTCACACGGTGCAGGTGAAAGGATTACTCCTCCCTCCCTCCGCTGACACACTGCTCTGCTCCCGTTGTCATCGTGCCTGTCAGGCAGCCAGGCTGCATTAGCGGGGGGGGAAGCAGTCAAGCCAGTGTCCACTGGAGGAGCGGCTTTCCTTTAATTTCCACAAGCGATCTGTCCACCACTTAGCCCCTAGTCAGCCCAAAAATGTCGCCTCCGCAACAACAACACACAGTTGACATCAATCTGCTCCAAAAGGTGAACTCTTGCATATGTCTTGTGTCTTGCGGCGCCAGACATGGTAAGCCAAGGGGATTAGGGAGAAAAAGCCGAGCCAAGAGCGGGGAAAATAAACCACTTTCAGTCAGGAGGAAGGAGTAGCATCTCTGGCAAAGAAGAAACTAGCTGAGGATATATAGGTTGCACAAATACTTATTTAAGGCTTCATTATGACCCCGCATAAATCCCATCTGCGCTTATGACTAGACACCCCCAAAATGGAGCAACACGTGCATTCCGCTTTCAATTAGAGACCTTATAAGGAGGAGGCCAGCCTGGGAAACCGTTAAAAGGGGAGCTTAGGCAGATGGCTCCGGTCTCCTTGCTCCTGGCTCCTGGCTCTCAGGGCAAACTATGCTGGGTTTTCCCCTCGCTCGCACTTGGTCATATTTTTTTTAATTACAAAGCCATAAAAATTAAACGAACCAAAAGTGCGGCGACGACGACTGCGACTGGGAACTAAGTAGCCTAACGACAGCAGCCAGGAGCGAGCAACAGCCACAGGAGCAGGAGAAAAGCAGCAGGAGCAGGAGCCAAAGCAGGATAAAAATGAGGCAGGAAGGAAGTGGAGGAACGGCAACGATTTAAGCCACATTAAACCAACAAGCAGACAAACTGGCGAGTGGAGGTGGTGGTGGCTGCTGGCTGCCGGTGCTCTCCAGGATGGAGCACCACTATTTACAGCCAACTGCTTGGCAACACCTTCCAGCGGGGCATGAGGAATGCCTGCACTTGACTGCAAGTCACCCAAATGGCAGGGGAATATTTTTTTTGTTCAACGTTTAAGTTAAATTTGCATAATAGTTCTTCTTTTGCCGACGCTAGCTGCAGCGGCAACTGGCATCAAAATCTAAGTGAGCATTGCCAAATTATGCAAATGTTTGCCAACTGAAAGTGAGCGAGCAAGCGAGACTCGGGCTTTAATAGCTCCACCAGCCGTACCACGGTGCGTATGCGTATTGATTTGAGCAGTTTTCGGGGAATAAGTGGGCAGAAGAGAGGCGGGAGAGAGGGGAAAGGGAATGGGAATGAGGTGAGCCATAAACAACTCCTTTAACTATTTTCTGGATCTTTCTTTTTTGAGGGGTTTGTTTAGACAGATCGCTTTAAACTTTCTTTAGGAATAGGAAATCTTTATTCTAAACTTATTTTAAGAGGTTTTTGGAGAAAGATATTTGAAAACTTAATTATAAAATAGGAAATCTTTATTCTAAAATTATTTTCGAGAGGTTTCTGAAGGCAGATTCTTGAAAACTTAATTTTTAAAATACGAAATCTTTATTCAGAACCTACTTTCAGCGGATTCTAAAGGCAGATCCTTGAAAACTTAATTTTAAAATAGGAAATTTTTATTAAGAACCTTTTTTGAGGGTTTTATTCAAAAAGACTCTTGAAAACCTTATTTTTAAATAGTAAGTCATATTTAAATATGAGGTTTTCTTTTGGAAATTCTCTCCATTTTGGCTGTAAATAAATGTACTTTTAATTAAAATTTTTATTACTCTTCTGTAATTAATAAACTATAACTAAACAATCAATAACTCAATAACAACCCTTTCAAAACAAAAGGGAATTTACTAGAATCCCCAACTTAACCCCATATTTTCCACCCTTCCCTGCTAAATCATTTTCTTCTGACACAAAAAATTTGGCTGGAACACACAGTAAATCGCTTTTCCCCTCCTCCTCTTCACTCTTTTTTTTTGCTCACCTGCCTTTGTCGAGCTCTCCAGTTTCCAGGTGGAAATCACGCCTCTGGCAATTTTAATCTCGTTTATTAGCCATTTTTCAAGTGATACACATAATTTTCAATTTTCCAATTTCTCAGCCCGGACACGGACAATTTCCACCCGGCTTTCCCTGGCTCCTTTTCGCACCTTTTCCCCCCTTAGCTCCTTTGCTGCGGCCCCCATTGTCTTTATTTAACATGGAAAAAAATGCATTGCATATTGCATGCACGTCGAATAGAGGAGGACGAGTGGAGCAGTTGGAGGCAATGGGCAAACATGGCGCCCATTTGGAGGCCATTAGGGCCAGTTCAGCCGAGGGTACCCGGGAGGTAAGGGAGGAGCAGCAAAAACAAAATGGATCCACATGGCCACCAACAATAACAAGCAGCCTACGCCGGAGAGCGAAGCTTGATGGCGCTCAAACGGCAGCCAGGTGGCAATGGAAAAAAATAAGATGAAGCGAGGTGATAGTTGAGTGTTATGACTATTAGATACCCGGTGTTTATGGAGGGGTTATTAAGGGGTTTTATGGCTATAAAAACAAGGAATTCTTGATGATATTTTCTGAGGAATTTACAGAAGTATATGCTTAGCAGTCTTTAAGAGATCTCTCTAAATTTATTTATTATTATTAATTTATTTATTACAAATGCTTTTTGACATTGCTAAATTAATATTTTTTAAAAGTTCAACCCTTCCTTTATCCTTCCTCTGGTATAAATTCCCAAAAACCCAATTTTTTTCCTAGCCTTTACAGGAATCTCACCTGCAAAAAACATTCCAACGAATACAATAAACTTCTTATACCAAATTCAACAGGAATAAATATGCCTGTTGAAAAAACTAATAGAAGTCAGGGCAGAGCAGGGCTTATTGCCCTGTGATCCCTGTCCTCATCTTTTTTCGGCACTTTTTTCGGGGGCATAAAGAATGAATCGGAGGCGGGAACAAACTGTGCTGCCTTTATGCAATGACTGCGCGCTTCCGTTGTCATCGTTTCCGGTTCCTTTTGTTGCTTGTGCCGCTTCCGGAGCTGCTGTTGCATGCGCTACGCACTTGAGAAATTTTCGAATAAACGCATGGCTATAGGGCCTCCTCCTTGAAAGGTTTTTTTTTCTATATTTTTTCGTTAGCCGTCCCCAATTTAGTGAGGAACTCCCTGCCTCAAAGTTGATGTTTCCTTCGCTGCATGCGGAACTTTCTTTCTTTGGCTCCGTACTTTGTTATTAGATTTGCATGCCAGCAGCGAGCAGCGAGGACGACGAGGATGAGAATTTCCGCCTTGCAATTCATGCGGAACATATGGATGGCAGTGCGTGTGTGTGTCCTGGCCGGGGTCCCTTCCACAGGAAGGTGCTCCCTGCCTCCTCGTCGGGAAGTTGTTGCAACAAACGTAATTGCATTTACTTCGGAATTTATGTTAGTGAAAATTTCTTCGCTTTTTATTTCCTTCCGTTGAAGCTGGAGAGGTCGACGCAGGCAAGGGTCAGAGGTTACTTCGAGTATCAAATGCTAAATCAATGGGCTCGGGCTACTTTTATTTCTTCATATTTGAGGGGGTTTACCAAAGCCATGCGAGATGTTTTTATTAAGTTGAATATTCACAAAATGATTAGTAAGCAAGTCGGAGAAATGAAAAGGAAATAAATTTACAAAGATGTACAGGCCCTTGATTTATGGTTTTTAATATTTGTTAGTTATTTATTGAAAGCTTATTACATTTACTGATACATTGTAGAACTTTTTTATTAAATTTATAGTTGTATTGGCATTTTTAGGTTTCTTTTTGCATACAGTGATGCCTCGAAAATGAACATTTATAAAATATATTAAATAATGTAAAAGTTTTCGTTTATTACCAATATTTTATAGCAATATATAAGACAATTCGTTATGTCAAATATATCATTATTAATTTAAGTATTAAAATTTTATTTTTTTGTGTAATAATCCCTTTGTTTACTTTTAATTTTCTATCCAAGTTCCTATTTAATATATTCCCTTCAAAAATCCTTCTCCCCCATCTATTAATACTTAAAAATATATTTTTAAAATCCCTGTTTGCTCACCAAAGAGCATTCACATTCACTTTGCTCTCCAGAAATCGACTTTTCAGGTGTTCTTACATTCGCTAACAATCTGCTAAAGTTACCTTTGCTCCCAGCTCAGCTCCCAGCCCCCAGCTCGCTCTTTTCTGTTCTTTCTGCTCCGAACTCGACTGCAACTTCACCTTCACTTGAAAATTGCATTTTTACCAAAATGTTTGCCTGGGAAATGTTCTATGAGAGGTGCCCAGGGATTCTGTGTGTGTGAGGAGGTGCCAGGCTGTGAGACTGTGAGTTCGTGAGGGGGAAATATGAAAACAAATGGCTCCTGAGTTCCTCCGGCTTTGGCCAAGTAATCGTAAGTTTTGTTTGCTCGGCGCAGTGCAGGGGGGGAAAACTCGAATTTATGTGCACTCTGGGCTGTTATGCAGCCCCTCTTTTTTCGGCTTTTGATTCTCGGGGTCTCGGGGTCTCTGGCTCCAACTGGATATGGATATGGCACAGCTCAAAGGCTTAGCCCGAAAGTGCAACAAGAATATCGTCAAAGAGCGTGCCGCGCAAATCCCATTTCCATTATTATTATTCAGGCAAATCGCTGCCAAATTATATGTATCTCTCTGCAGGCCCCGATATTCCTATTCCTATTCCGTATCCGGAATCCGCGTCCTCGGTGGCCTTTCCGAGCACTCGCGGAAGTTAAGCCGCTTATCGCTTATCAGCTTTGTCTGCTCTTCGGGAAAGAGAGGCCAGGGGAGAAGGTGATGGGAACTGAGGGGGAACACACATAAAAATATTATTATTATTATATTTTTTTTTTGATTCATTTAAAATACATAATCTTTATATTATAGGAAAAAAATGGGAAACGCTTTTAGATTTATTTTTAAGGGGTAGAAAATGTTGTTATATTTATTTTGATAAAGCTTTCGTAATAAAAATAAAAGTATTATGGTAATATTTTTATTTATTTGCCATATTTAATATTTTTAAATTCTATTTGGGACTTGCTCTATCTTTTTTTGCTCTTTGGAGGCCCTATATTTTTTTTCTCTGTGCATCAGTAAACCGGAGAGCTGACCTGAAGGGCATGGCACAGAGATTGAGGGTCTTGGGGTCGTCGCTGACAAGGAGATAATAATTGTGGAGTGGCAGGGATGTGCAGGAGCAGCAGCTCCCGGCTTACTGTGTCCTGCATACAAGTTGCTGTATTGTTTCGGGCTCTTTTTTATTTTTGAGGGGCGCTGACTTTCCGCTAATCGCAATGCATCCTGGCTGGAAAAAAACCCGAAATTGAAAAGCTGCAGTGAAGCCAAAAACCAATTTTTGACGTAGGAGAAAGCCATCAATATTTAAAATGAAAATGGAAAGGGAAAAACTCTCAACTGAAGTTAAATATACAAGCAAAAAACTCCCTAAAATGTTTAAATACATTAATTAAAATAAAAGACAACTCTTAGAGTTACAAAATATATTTGCTATCTATTTAAGCTCCCTTAATTGCTGCTCTCCTCATGTTTTTTCCACTTGAAACCCTGACAGTTGAGAAGTAATAAAAGCTTACAAAAAAAAGGGTAAAAAGTAAAAATCAAAACTAAAAGCTGCGATAAAACATATAGGAAACTGCAATTTGGCCCGATTGGCGTCAGCAGCGTGATTTGCAATCATTATTTACCCGAGGAGAGCCAGCAGCCAGGACTCAGGCATCCTAGCATCCTGGCAGCAAACGCAATTCAATCTGTGACAGCCGCACACAAGGATTCCGACAGCAGATCGAGAGGGAGCAGAGCAGGGACTCCTGCACTCCTTCGATGGAAATGAACGAATTGATGTACAACGCCAACGCTGGCCAAATCCGGAGCAGGAGCATAAGTTGGAGCAGGAGTGCAGGAGTGCAAAAGTGCAAAAAAGTGTTAAGTGCTCTCACTGTTTCTTGCAGCAATCATTGTCAGCAAGCTCCCACAACCGCAATCAGGCCGCAGGAATAGGAATGGGAACAGGAGCGGGAACAGGAACAGGAGCTGGGAGCAGGAGTTGCAACAGGAACTGGAGGAGGATGCACTTCAGATATGATAGTTTAGAGGGTTTCGGGTTGAAGATGGGGTTTTTTAGGAGGGAAAATTAGGTATTGACGATCATTAAATGATTTTTTAAAATATCTTTAATTCTCTGAGAGTCTCTGAGATTTTTGATTAAAACATTTTTAATTGGTTAAGAGTCTCTAGAAATATTTCATTAATTATTATAATTCATAACTAAGAAATATATGTGAATGCTGATGAAAAGTAGAAGTAATGATGAAAAATAAATTGTTAACTTTAAAAACTATTATAAATGTGAATATTACTAACCAAATATCATAGAAATGATCTCTAAGTTTAAAAAAAAGATGTGGACAACTTCACTTACTAAATTTCTTTCTTCTTATCTTACATCCAATTTTCTCTGGGTATTTGTGATCGTCAATAGATTTTTAAGAAATTTTTAGATGGTTTAATATTTTTTTTACATTTTTCCCTTAAAAATTATGTTATTTCCTATTTTTCAAAGTACTCTTAATACTCGGGAAAATCATAGCTCGATTTATTTGTATCCTGTTTGTTTTTTGGTTAATTTTTTTGAATGGCTGTATTGCTAGTATCTTATAAAATATGATAAATAAATACCATAACTTATGAATACGTGTAGTGAAAATAGTTATTAGGATTTCATATAATTTCCCTCAAAATTCTATTAGAAAGAAAAAACTCTCATATATCTAAGCAAATTTCGCCCCACAAAATCTGCCAGAACTATTGTCGAGGTTGCACGATTTATATGCAGTTCCAAAGTTCAATACAGCAAAGTGCAAGAAGGAAAACAAAAAGAGTTTACACTTTTCTGTGTTTTCATTCTTGTTTTTCTACGGTTTCTGTGTTGTTTTTTGTTGTTTTTTGTGTGAGCGTTCTGCAGCTCTAAAATCAAATGCAAATGCAAACAACAGTTGGCATCAATCGGAGCTGTCGGGCCACGCCTCCACTTTATTGCTGGAATTAATGACGGCGGAGGGTGAGATTCCTCCTCTCCTTGGGTCTTGGGTTTTGTGTGTTTTATGTGGAATCAAGTGGAAATTCAATTGATTTGCTTTGGCTTTGCACTTGGCTTCCATATCCCGCTATGTGTTATTATAATGGACGGATGACTCTCTGAGGCTGCCTCAAAGGCTAAGAAATCGCAGCCGCACTTGAGCGAGAAATGATTTTGCAAATATTAAGGCTCCTTTTGCAACTCGGCAGTTTCTGGCGGTGTCAGGCTGTCTCTCTTAAGTTAACTCGGTTACCCGCTCGCTTTGTCCAATCAATTGCGAAATGTATTTAATTAAAGGCTCCGTCGGAGCAGTCAGCCAGCTGGAAGTGATGTCTCCCGTAATGAAGTCGTAGTTGCACTTGGATTATCATCGCCTGCATGTGCTCTTTCCGTTCCAGGTGGCCCTCATCCTCACATGTAAACCTGTCCCCAGTCGGGCGAAGCTAAAATGAAGGCCTTTTGGCTGCTCCTGCTCCTGGCCTACTCAGCTCAGGCGGCGAGGGAGAGTAAGTAGAACTCCTCTTGATGATTAATATTATTAAAATTAAACCTAATCACTCGCAGATCCTCTGAAGGACCCGCGCATCTGCGGAAGGCCGCAGTGCCCGGTGGAGAATGGCAAGTTCAGCTACGGCGAACTCCTCTACAAATACGACTACACGGTGGCCGTGAAGACCGAGTTTGCCGGCTCCGGCGACAACAGCTCGGATCTCCTGCTCAAGGCCAGCCTGGACATATTTTTTCCCAAGCCCTGCGAGGGTTACTTAAGGATCACCGGGGCCAAGCTCTACGACAAAGTCAATGACACGGACTTAGCGGCCAACGAAGGTGACCTGGCCACCGATGAGCCCAAGGATGTCTATGATTACTATGACACAGGCAGCGAGGAGGTCAACACGGACACCTTCAAGGACCTGCATCCCAAGAGCCCCAGCCTGGAGCATGACCTCAGCCAGAACCTGTTGCGATTTGCCTACCACGATGGCCTCATCAGCGAGGTGTGTCCGCAGGAGCAGGAGACCCCTTGGGTGCTGAACATCAAGAAGGGCATCCTGTCGGCCTTCCAGAACACCATGATGAGGTTTGATGTGGATTCTAATAGAACGGAAACGGATGTCTCGGGAGAGTGTGAGGTTCAATATATACTAGAGGACACGGATAGTGTGTATGTGAAGATCAGGAAGACCAAGGACATAGGTTCGTGCAGGCAGCGCTATGCCACGCACTCGGTGCTGCAGACCACGCCCTATACTTTCCGGGATGACAAGACTATATGGCCTATACTGAAGTCGGAGAGTTACTGTAATGTAAGTACTAAATAATATTTATTTATTTATTTATTATATTTATTAACCCTTTTATTAACCCCTTCCAGCTAACCATTGACAACAATGTCTACCGGGATATTAGTTGCGAGGAAAGCCACCTTCTGGTGCCCTTCTCCAATGCCAGCTCTGGCGCCCTGACCACTAGTAGGAGTCGCCTGCTGCTCAAGGGAGAGGAGCCTTACAGTGTGGGGGAGTTTTTGGAACAGAGTAGGTTACCCTAAAGAAACCAGGAAGAGAAAAGTTAACCAGAAAACCCCTTCCCCCCACAGATCCCGAGCTGGTAGACCGTCGAGCCACCTTGGTCTTCGATCACACTCCCCTGGTAAAGCCCACCCATGACGAGATCAAGGCTGCCCGGGAGCTTCTAGTGCAAATGTGCGCTGTGGGCTTTCCCAACATCCAGAGGGAGTTCATCGATGTCTTCACCAGCTTCCTGCAGACCTCCAAGAGCCTAAACTACAAGACCCTGTCCGTGCTGCTCCAGCGCTCGGCCAGCACTTGTGATCAGGGGAAGTGAGTCAAGTCAATAAAAAGCCCTAAAGATCTTTTTATTAAACCCAAAAACCCCCACAGAAACCATGTCCTTGAATCCCTGCCCTACATAGGCAGCACTGCCTCCTACCAGGTGATGCGAGATCAAATTGTGAGTGGCTCTTTGCCCAAGGAGAAGGCCCACAGCTGGATGACCTCACTCTCCTTCATCACCCGGCCCGACGAGGAGACCCTGGAGACCTTCTACACCATCTTGGAGTATGCCAAGAACAAGCTCGATCCGGAGTATACACTGGGAGCCACTGCGGTGGTCCATAGCTTCTGCAAGCACCACGAGAACTGCGAGGAGAACCTGCGCGTCCAGCAGGTGATCAATCTGCTGGAGACCGAGTTCCTCAGCCTGTACAACCTGTTCAAGGGCGATCGACGTCATCGGGAGAGGATGGTGGTCCTGCTCAAGGGTCTGGGCAATGTGGGTGTGATCTCTCCGGCCTTTGCCGAGCAGCTGCAGTGGATCATCAGGGATGCAGAGGCTCCGGTAGATATCCGATTGCAGGCCATCCTTGCCTTCCGTAGAGTGGACTGCCTAAGGCACAGGACCTTCTTCTTGGAGAGTTATGCGAATTATACCTCCAACTCTGAGCTCAGGATCTACAGCTACCTGCAGGCCATGCGCTGTCCGGACTACATCTCCGTGGGCGCCATCAAGGCGGTGCTGGAGCACGAGCAGATCAACCAGGTGGGCTCCTTTGTGTGGTCCCATCTCACCAACCTGGCCAAGTCCAATTCCCCGGTGCGCATCGAGGCACAGGGTTTGCTTTTGAATGGTGAACTCTCGGAGCGATTTAAACTGGACATCCGCAAGTTCTCCAGGAACTACGAGCACAGCTTGTTCTTTGATGAATACAACTTCGGGACCACCACGGATGCGAATATAATCTTTGGCACGGACTCCTATCTGCCAAGGATAGCCAGTCTCAACTTTACGGCGGATCTCTTTGGGCAGTCGGTGAACTTCTTTGAGTTTACAGCCAGGGCAGAGGGCTTGGAGGAGATGGCCGCCGCTGCCTTCGGACCCAAGGGTCCTCTGAGTGGGGAGCTGCTCCGCAAGAAGCTCTCCTTCCTCAACCGCTGGCTGGGCAATGAGAGCGCCGAGGAGGATGACACCCTGGAGAATCTGCTGGGACTGGACAATCTCCGTCTGAAGAGGAAGGCCCAACACAAGGAACGCGACTCTAATGACACCGATGAGGATGAGGACTACGACTACGAGGAGTCCCTGAGTGGACGCCACAAGCGGGATGCCGGCTCCTCCCGGAAGCAGGAGATCGATCGCAGCGTGGACAGCCTGGGGTACAAGCTGAAGTACGACTACAAGAACCCGCGAGCCCAGTTTGGACTCCGGATCTTTGGCAACGACCTGCAGTACTACAACGTGGAGAACATGGTGGAGGTGATGGCTTTGGCTGCCCAGTTCAATCCCTTCCAGCAGGCCCAGAAGGTGCTGTCCGGCAAGGAGTTCAGCTACACCAAGTCGCGGGTGTTCCTAGACGCTTCCTACACGGTGCCCCTGGCGGTGGGTGTCCCCCTGGCCATTCACGCCTTCGGGGCCTCCTCCGTGGATCTGAGGATAAGTGGGAACCTGGAGGAGATGGACCCACCCACCGACTGGCACTTCAATGTCCAGGGGCAGTTCAAGCCCTCCGTCTCAGTGGACGTTATTACCACCATGCAAACGGACATGTTCTGGGAGCAGGCGGGCATCAAGGTGAAGAGCAACCTGTACTCCAACTCGGAGGTGGAGGCCAACCTGAAGGTGCGCGGCCGCAACCTGGTCTCCTTCTCCTTTAATCTCCCTCAAGACCAGAACGAGATCTTCAGCGTCCGCTCCGAGCTGCTCGTCCACAAGCGCGAGGAGGAGGTGCCCCAGGCGGGCATTGCCCACCGGAGTGCCAACTCCACCTGCACCTGGCCAGTGCTGGACCAGGCCATTGGCCTCCAGATGTGCTCCCACTACAGTGTCCCCGATCTGAGCAATGCCACCGAGATCTACCCGAGCCTTCTCCTAGCAGGACCCCTCAACTTCAGCCTGATCTTAAAGAAGTCCGACCTGAGCGCCAAGAAGTACAAGTTCGAGTACAAGTGGGATCAGCAGGATTTGGACAACAACTTCTCGCTGGTGTTTACCACGCCCGGATCCAAGGTGCCACGAGTGCTGGTGGCCAATGTGACCAAGGTGCCGGAGGCCTTCAATGCCTCTGTGGCCTTTGTGAGCGGCCCCAATCGCGTTTCCGCCGGATGCAGCTACGACGGCAGCCCCGACTTCCGGCGCCTGGATGTCTACTTGGACACCAATGGCAATCGTTCGCTGGACCTGGGCATGGAGCTCCGAAGGACGCAGGCCAATACCGCCTGGATTTATAATCCGCGCATGCTGCTGGCCATCAATGGGGCCAACATCACCGGCCTGGCCGGCACCGTCAAGGTGAACGAAAAGCTTGGTATCAAGCAGCACGACGTGGATTTGTCCTTTGAGACCAAGAAGCTGCAGGCTGTGATCAAGGGTAACATTGTCCAAAACGAGGTTACTACCTCCACCAACATGACCATAAAATACAGGGTGAGTGTTTGCAGCTTCCTAGCTTCCTTCCTTTATATCCTTAATATTATTTTCTATCAGTTCCAAGCCAACAAAATCGAGGAGATCAACTTTGCCGGCAAGCTGGTGGATAATGGGGACAAGGCCAAGACCGAGTACCGGGGGAATATGAAGCTGCAGACCTCGGCCTATCCCAAGCTCAACTTTGCCTCGGAGGCCACCTGGCTGAGTCTCCAAGGACACACCGAAGGCCAGATCACCTACAATAATGCTCCGGATTATGTCGATCCCAACTACACGAGCCTGATGCGCCTGATCTTTGCCCGCTCCCACTCGGAGGACTCCGTCTGGGAGGGCTCACGCACCCGGGCCAGTCTGGAGCTGAAACTGCCCAGGTCCAACATTGACTATCGGATTATGGTCAAGTGAGTTTGGAGTTTATTTATTTATAAATAAATATTAAAATTAATTATTTCAAGGCATGAGGAACGCATTAAGAATGGCACTGAGCACAATGTCATAGTGGGTTTGAAGTATGCTCCGGAGAAGGAGGTCACTGGCCTGTTCTCTGTGCATCTGCCCAGGAGAAACCTCTTTGCCATCGATGCCTACATGAATGTGACAGTACCCGAGTTTAATTCCTGCACGGCCAGCTTGAAGGTGAACGAGAAGGCCACCAAGGATTACATAGTAAGGTTTCACTAACTAAAATAAAACTAAGTTACTTAATAACTTTATATACCTTTAGATCTTTATCAATGGCTCCTGGTTCACTGGCCACTCCATAGCCATCAAAGCCAACTACAAGGACAGGAGCTCTAGGGTCCAGGCCCTGCATCATCTCAAGATGATAGTGGAGAGTCCTTCCTTTGAGCTCACCTCCCTGAATATCGTATATCGCCGGAATCAGTTATTGATCTTCTACGATCTGCAGGCCAAGTATGGCAAGGATCCCTATGGTCTTACTGTACAGTACGCCTCCAATGCCCACAATCGCAACTCCAATGCGGAGGTGAGACTGAAGGTTAAGGAAAGGGACTACTGGGTCAGTGCCAAGCTGCTGTCCGAGCAGCCCAAGCTGCTCCAACTGGAACTGCACATAGACAAGTGAGTCAGGATCATACTTTACTAAGCTAAAAAAACTTTACCCCTCTTGAAAACCTCCCAGGATCCGTGACATTCACATCAAGGTGGGCCTCCTCAATATAGAAAAGCGCAAGGAGCTCTCCCTCGAACTAAAGTGGGATGCCAACCGTGATCCCAGCCAGCGACTAGGCCTCCTAGCGGAGTACAATAACCCGGGCACGAAGCACTACGATGCCAACGTGATGGTCACCTACCCGGAACGCACCATAAACTTTGGCTTCAATGCCTTCACCGGAGGACCCAAGTACTTTGGCAAGGCTCATGCCTCCTGGAGCATCAGCGAGGTGATCGAGTTCGAGTATGATGCAGGAATCCTCCCTGGTCAAACCCTGCACAACTGGGTGCATGCCGAGCTGAGGACCCCCTTCGAGGGCTGGCGCACTAATAGTTTGGAGGCTGGCGTCTACAACATGGATAACCTGATTTTAGTCAACTCCACGCTGTTCTGGGCGGATGACCAGAAGCTGCAGGTGGGCTACAAGAGCGACTACGACATCAACGAGCAGCTGGTGAGCTTCGATGTGCGATTCGGGATCAACAGCACCATCAAGGACATACCCACGATCAATGTGAAGGTGGTGCACTGGCAGGATGCCCGCAAGGTGGACACGGAGCTGTACCTGGGCTACAGTGGCAATGATACCTTTAATACCTACAGCATGGACTCCAACTGGGAGATATCGAAGAATCAGAGACACCACAATGTGTCCGGGTTGGTTCATTTAGTGAGTCCCTTCAAGGGATATGAAATAGGTGGCTTGGTGGCCCAGTTCTCGCTGAGCGAGCAGAGAGCGGTGAGTGGAGCAGCCTCCCTCAACTTTGACCTAAGGGAGTTTACTCTCACCATGGATGGCTATGTGAAAAAGTTCACGGACAACATGCTGGTCATTAACATCACCACGCCCCTGGAGAAGTTCCCCACCATCAACGCCCGGTTCGGCCTCAACGAGAAAAAGCGCCATGCGGTGGCCGAGGTCAGGGCTCCCACAGCGGCTTTGGGAGTGGAGGCCCTGGCGGACATCAAGAATCTCCTCAACTTCGATGTCAAGCTCAGTCTGGCCACGCCCATCGAGAGCTTCCAGCAGGCGGCGGTCTTTGCCCAGTTTAATCCGGAGCGCGTGGACATGCGAGGATTGTGGAACAATGCCACCTTGGGTTTCACTGGGGTCTGGCACATGCAGAACTTGACCGACTTTGAGTACTCCTACATGGTCTTCACCCCGCTAGCCGGGTTCGAGAAGAGTGGCTTCATAGCCCAGCTCCTGAAAAGGGATGAGTTTGTGTTCCAACTCCATGGGAAGTTCTCGCACTACAAGGTCGGGGTGAAGATTAACGGGAAGCCCAAGTCGGAGCTGATCAACCAGCTGGGCAACAGCAAGATGGAGCTGGAGATGCTCTACGATGCGGACTTTAAGCCGGTGAATGCCGAGATGGACTACAAGCCGGATCCGGATGAGGAGTACTTCTCGTACTTCACCGACTTCCAGCTGGATACTTTGGTGTGGCCCACCATTGTGGGCACGGTGGATATACAGGAGATTATTGATTTTTACTTGGTAGTGGGTCATGTGCACCTGCCTCAGGGCAAGCTGGAGTTCAAGGATCGTCTTCACTTTCCGGACTATCTTAATGTTCATAACCTGCTTACGGTTTCTACGCCTTTCCCTGTGGCCAAGGAGGTCAAGTCTATAGTGGAATATCACATTGATCTCCACTTTAATGCTTTTTACGAGAGGATCAAGTTCACCCTGAACGATGACAAGGATTTGCTTAGGGAGCTGGGCTTCGAGCTGAACTACACCAAGCTGCAGGACAATGTGAAGCCCAAGGCCCACGATGTCCAGCTGAAGCTGATTACTCCTTACGAGCTGCTCCATGAGATTGACATACATGGAAGGTTGGAGCTGGATGACAATGCCTACAAGGGCAACATTACCTCGATCACAGCTCATACACACCTCTCCATGGCAGCCTCCGTGGAGGTAAGTCCCTTGACAAAGATCTTCTCATAAATTATATATCTTTTCCTGCCCTCCAGAACGAGGACAACTTCCTGGAGACCTCGGTGGGTATTCTCCTTGAAACGGATGTCATTCCCCACTATGCTTGCGAGGTCTACTTCAAAAAGGACTTCTCGGCCGTGGACAATGCCATCGAGATACGCTTCGAGGTCACCGACAATGGCACTGTCAACCAGGTGAGCTTTGAATAGAAACCAATCCCTGCTCAGTAATCCCTAAAACCCTTATCCCCTCAGCTCCAAATAGCCACCGATTGGCACACAGATCCCTCTTACCTCGTCAATGCCAATGGCAGGATCAGGACCACCATGCTGCCCCTCCAACTCGCCTCCACTTCCGTGGTGGCCACTCGTGGCCCGAGTCCCACGCTCAGCTTCGACCTGAACTTCTTGAGCCAGGATGGTAAGAGCATTGCCTATGGAACCAGGGCCAACAAGAAGCAGGATGTCTTCAACATCGAAGTGTGGACGCCGCTGAAAAACTTCCGGAACATCTCCATGCACGGCACCATTGCCAAGAACCCACGCGATGCCGAGAGATACGATGTGTCTGGGTTCCTCTACCGGAACATGGCCACCTATGGCATCACAGGAGCTGTCCGCATGCGGGACACCCTGCCCATCGATGCCACCCTGAGGGTGCAGCCCAAGGCGGGCGGCAGGGATGGAGTGATTGAGCTGAATATCCACGAGGCGGGTCCAAAGAAAATACGGTTCTCCTTCAGCGCCATCGAGGACGGGAAGATGTGCCAGATCTCGGGGGGCTACAGTGTCAGCGAGGCCAATGGAGCCATGGACTTCTCGGTGCTCGTGGAGAGCACGGAGCCGGAGATTGCACGCATCAACTTCTATGGCAACCTGAAGCCTTCGCAAAAGGGTTCATTAGTGGGTGACCTCAACCTGGAGACGCCCTGGAAAGAACTAGGCATCGACTCCGTGCACCTCCACTCAGAGGTGGGGGTGACCAGTCAGAAGGGAAACATCATAGGAGAGTACAAGATCGGCCAGTACATTGGACGCGGCAGCTGCCTGTGGTCCTGGATCTTGTCCGAGAACGTGCAGCTGGTCCTCGAGAGCTCCCTGGAGCGCCCTAATGCCCAGCCGAGGATTGTCCATGCCAGCGCCAGGTACTTGAACCCCAACCAGACCTTCCAGCAGCTTCAGGCTGGAGGAAGGTTGAGTGTGGACTCCAAGTGGAACCTCGATGTGAACGGGAGCCTGCACTTCCTGTCGGTGGACGACTTTGAGTTCACAGTGCTCACCGAGCTTCCTTTACCGGTGGGGGATCGTCACCAGCTGAGTGCCCGCTATGAGGGGAATGTGGTGAGCAAGCAGTTCGTGGAGCCCAAGTTCTTCCTGGAGGCCAGCTACGAGGCTTTGGAGGCCCAGAAGAAGATGCTGTCGAGGGTGTCCTTCAGGAATGTCACCAACGACTTGCGTGGTCTGGCCCATGCCGAGTGGGGGGAGTTGAAGGCCTTGTCTGTTGTAGAAGGTGACTTTGAGCTGCTTCAGAAGGCGGGATTACGTCGGGAGTTCTCCGCCAAGATGATCACCCCGAAGTTCAAGGGCGAGCACACCTTTGCCTTGGCTGGACACTATGACAAGCAGGATGCGGAGTACCATAACCTGGTGTGGGCAATGGACTACCCCGAGAGTCGTCGCATAGCCGACCTGGATGTGTCCTTCAGCTCGCTGAACAACATGCAGGGCAACTTCAACAGCACCATGCCCGCGTTCCTCAACGTGAGCTGGTTCAAGACGGACTTTGAGTTCACCACCAAGAGGTGAGTCTAATCAAACTCTTCCTATATCCTAACCTGATTAACTTCTCTCCCTTTCAGTGGCAAGAGCTACCGCTACTGCCGCTGTGCCTGGCCCCGGGACTCGGCCTACTTCAAGCTGAAGAGCACCTATGACAGCGATGAGTCTAACATGAACCACAACCTCAATGGCAATGTGGAAATGGAGGTTCCTCTGGCCACTCGCCATCGCGCGGACATTGCCTATGGCCTGCAGAAGCGACGCAACCAGGACTCGGGCCACATCAAGGTCGTGTATAATGATAAGCAAGCCCTCGATGGCAAGTACAAGCGACTGGAGCAGCAAAAGCATCCGATCTACAAGGAGACCACGGACATTACCCTGGAGAACGACATGAAGCCCTTGGGTATACACTATGTGAATACCAGGGATGCCAGCGATCCTGCGGGCACTCAGGATGTCAAGCACTTTGAGGTCTTTGAGCTGAGGAATACCCAGAACTTCAATCTTACGGGGGAGTTGCATACAAGGACCACACTCCAGGCCCAGGACTTCAAGGTGGTGGCCATTCACCCAAATAGGGCGGTGGTTTTGAGCACCAAGTACGAGGAGGTCAGCCCCGAGGTGGTGAGGCAGCACACCAAGCTGGAACTGTCGGAGACGGCCTGGATAGGCTATAACCTGGAGTTAGGGAACTTTAGCAAGGTAACAATGGAAGTCTATGAACCCTATGAAGCCTCGACTAACCACCTCCTTTCTTTCTCTCCCAAAGCTGGGCAACGAGTCCCAGAGCTTTGCCCTGGAGATCTTCTACCCCAAGCGCAATCTCTCCTCCTCGGGTCAGTACTCTCTGACAGACAAGCACTTCAACTCGGACCTGTCCTTCCAGTGGATGGGCGGTGACTACGATCGTCAGCCCAAGACCATACACAGTAATCTTCAATGGACAGCGGAGCCCCTGCATCGTGGGGACCGTGAACATCGCACCTTTGCCTTGAGAGTGGCTCATCCCCTGCTCGAAAAGGACATCAACTGCAAGGCCACTTATTACAGGGGACTGGAGGATTTGCTGAGGACCCACCTGACCATCGACTACTCGGACAGTCCGGAGCAACTGATAGAGCTGGGAGCCCAGCTAAGAGATCGTTACAGCGAGTTAGGACACACCAACTACGCCTTCTATCTTTTTGGCAAGCACGTGGCCTCCGAGCTGGATGTCCAGCTAAATGGGACCCTGGTGGCCAGAAACTCCTACTACAAGACAGAGTCCACGGCCCACTACAAGAGGGACATGTTCCCTGCCAGATACGGCAAGTTCCTGGCTTTGTTGGATGTGACCAAGCGGGAGCTGGAGTACGAGCGTCAGTCGCCCTTCCACACGGTGAGAGTGCACCTGCTCCCGACCATCCAGCATCCGGTTTACGGGCTGAATGCCACTCTCTGGGATACTCCGGACACTAACCACTCTGGTTATGTGTATGTGGATCTGGCAGAGCGCTACGCCCGCATGGACTTCAACCTATCGGAGGACGCCACCCAGAACCTGCAGATGGTGGGTTATATTCCCGACTCCCGCAGTGCCTACCTGGATATCTGGCGGAACTACGAGGAGATCCGCGTGATTGATGTGAGCTCCTACCTGAAGATGAATCACTCGCGACTGATCACAGGACGCTTCCACTGGCGCCCGGCCATCCGAGAGGATCTGCGTGAGAAGGTCCAGTCGGTGGGCAAGTCCGTGTACAGCTCCTTCTCCGAGGGCATTGACTTCTGGATCAAATCCATCTACACGGAGACCACCGAGTCCATGGGTGTGGTATGGACCACTGCCAAGCAGTACAACAAGGACTTTATCGAGGACATTGGACAGCTGAGTGTTTTGGAAGAGGATCTGCATGACCTGCGACTTTTTGTGAATCAGTCGTATGAGGCCAATGACTTTTACATCAAGAATGTGGTTAACTTTACCCTAACCATCCTGGATGAGCTGGCCATCAGGGATCACATTGAGTCGCTGCCCAAGATCTTCTCGGAGCTGTGGCAGGCCATGGGTGACTCGGGCAAGGCCCTGAGGAACAGCATTGTCTGGCTCATAGAGACCATCAAGACTACTTATAATAACCTCCTGGATGCAGTGAGCAGATTCTTCCATGGCGAGAGCTTGTCCTACATCTCTGGCCTCCTGGAGAAGGGCATAGGCAAGTACGATAGCTTCGTGAAAGAGCTCCATATCAAGTTCATCAAGTACATTGAGAATCTCTGGCACAAGACCTGGACTTTGGCGGAGAACCACTGGAAGAGCGTCCTCAAAAAGTTCGAGCCACACCTCTTCAAGATGATCAGCTTCATCGAGGCCACGGCCTGGAACCTCAGCAAGGAGGTATTCGACTTCATATACAAGCGCACCAACGAGCTGGCCGAGTCCCCGTACTTCAACAAGGTCTCCAGCTTCACGGCGGACGCAGAGCGTCTCTATCGCGACTTCAAGGCCAACGATGCCATCACCAACATCAAGAAGTACTCGACGCTGGCCTGGAACTTTGTCAAGGAGAAGTACTTCAAGCTGGTGCCTTTCGGTGCCGAACTGAACGAGGTGCTCACCGAGATCTGGGAGGAACTCAAGGAGCTGGAGAAGATCGAACAGGTTCAGATCATGGTGCAGAAGTACTACGAGATAGTGGCCAAGGTGGACTGGGTGGCGGATGAACTCCAGCTGGAGCATCGCCTGCATCAGGTGTACGGTTTGGTGAGGAACAAGTTCCGGAATTATGCCATGAATGCTTTGGAGACTGCTGATATGTACAGGGAGGCCAAGACCAAGTTCATTTTTGACCCGGAAGTGGGCATTATTGATCTCGAACAGAAGCTGCCCATGTCTTGGCATGCCTTTAATGAGACTCCGAAGTTTGAAGAGATTCCCGAGTACCAGGTGCTCGCCAAGGCCCAGAGCTTCTTCAGCGAGACCAACTCCTCGATTGTGATGAAACTTTATAATATGAGAGCCCATTTGGATCCCAAGACCTGGCTGCCGCCTTACTATTGTGAGTTTGTGGGAGGTTGGAGTTTATTTAATTTATTTTAATTATTTTTCTTTATTAATAAGCTCGCGCCCTGCTCATTGACTCGCGGCACTACATGACCTTTGACCAGCGCTATGTGGGCTTGAACCTGAACTTTGAGGAGTTTGGCCAGGGCAGAGCCAGTGCCCAATGCCGTTACCTCTTGGCCCATGATTTCTTCAAGCGCAACTTTACCCTGCTGCTAGAGCCAGCTGTGAGTTTAAGCTTTTAAATTAATTTTAATAATTTGTTTAATATATTTTTCTTGCCTTTACCAGACCAAATCTTTGACTGGCCAAGGTCTTACCCGCAAGCTGAGCTTCATAGCCAATGATCAGCTGATAGAGATTGATCTTGGAACGGATGTAAGTACTTTAAATTAACCCTTTTTTCAAAGATACTGATAACCTTTTTTTATAATCTCCAGCACATCAGCATCAATGCCGATCCTCAACCCATTCTCCCCCTAAAATTAGATGCCGTGAGCATCCATCGCGACCTGGACGTGCTCTCCATTCACTCGGACACCGAGTTCAGCCTGCACTGCAATGTGCAGTTCGATCTCTGCTGGTTCGAGGTCAGCGGCTGGTACTTTGCCAGGACAGCTGGACTCTTAGGCACCTTAAACAATGAACCCTCCGATGAGTACACCATGTCCAACAGCCTCATAGCCAATGACACCCAGGAATTCACAGACTCCTGGAGCCTCAGGCAATGCCGGCAAACCCAGCTAGCCCAGCCGGTGGAGGTCAGCAAGGAGGTCAGTGAGACCTGCACCAGCTTCTTCCGCACGGGAATGCTCTCCAGCTGCAGTGCTGTCCTGGATCCCACGCCCTTCTATGAGATGTGCCTGGATTTGGGGATGAAGTCTCCTCCGATTAGGAAAGGACATCCTGCTGTAAAAGGAGCCTGCTCGGCGGCCCTGGCCTACATCGAAGCCTGCACGGTGCTAAAGGTGCCCATGAGAGTGCCCTCCCAGTGTGTCTACTGCCAACTCTCGAATGGCTCCTATGTCCCAGAGGGCACTTTCATGGAGCTGCAGGGCGAGGAGGTGCCACGCAGCAGCGATGTGGTCTTCCTGGTGGAGGCCAAGGATTGCAATGCCAACCTGAGAACGTCCAAGAGCATAATGACAGTGGTGAGCAGTGTGGAGGAGCAGCTGCAGGCGGCCAAGCTGAGCAATAATCGGTAAGGATTTCACTCAATAATAATCTCAATAAATATCTGAATCCTTATCCTTTAGCTACGCTGTTCTTGCCTTTGGCGGAGTGGCTCCCTACGACAAGGCCCGGAGCGTGATTTACGAGCACAATGTGTTCACCTCGAAGCCCGAACAGCTGGCGGAATACTTTGGTCACATCAGCACCGGAAATGGCACTAGCAACGACATCCTGTCGGCCATTTCCACGGCAGCCAAGCTCAACTTCCGTCCGGGCGTCTCCAAGACCTTTATCCTGCTCTCCTGCAGTCGTTGTGCGGCCAAGGACATGCGCTTCGACTACACTTCTATACAGCAATACATGCTGGAGGAGGGCATCACCCTGCACGTCCTGGCGGACACGGAGTTTGACTTTGAGAACAGTAAGAAGCTAAGACACTTCTTTGGCCTGGACCGCAGGCTCATCTTCACGAAGAAGTACCCTGAGGGAGATCTGGAGTCGCGCAACTCCACTTTTATACCCAAGAGCACGCTGGGCATCTGCACAGCTTTGGCGTTGGAAACCAATGGCTCGGTGTTCAGTGCCAGGAAGCTGGAGCCCAAGTATCCCGTGAAGCGGTTTGCCACCATCTTCGCCAAGCGTGTGGCCACCAGTGCCCATCCCATCCAGAGCCAGACCTGTGAGTGCTCCGCGCATAATACGGGAGTGGCTTACATGGCCTGCTCGCCGCAGGCTCTGCCAGAGGAGAAGTTCGACTTGGATGATTATGTGGGTTATGATTTTTACTTAAATATAATTATATTAATTAATTTTATATATTTCAGGACTCTTTTAGCAACTGGGACTGGAGCGACGAAAGCGAGGCCTAGGCTCCTTGATTAGTTAGCTAAGTTATGTCCGCGCCGCATGTAAAGTTTTTCTATAAAGCCATATAACCGACAAGACATATTTTGTAAAAAAGAAAAATAAATGAAAATAAATCAGCATTTCTCTGAGCCAAGAGGTGACCCAAGCTAACGAGGCAAAGCCACGCCCGACTACCAGTTTATGGCTTCCTGATCAAAAGTTGCCTGACTACCTCAAGTTGCAAGTTTCAGTTGCAAGTTGCTAGTTAATAGTGACCAGTGACCAGTGACTATCACTTTTGCAGCTGCCACAGGCCTTGGCCCTGGTTGACGGAAGTCAGAGAACCCAAGTACGTGCAACAACCTTAACCCCCAGCCAGGCACCGATCTCTTGCCACTTGCCACTTGATACCCAGCTGCCTGAACCCAATTTTGTTGATATAACGTTTCCCTGGAAAAGCCCACAAACTGCAACTACAATGGGAATTATGCGAGCCCAGTCGCCATGGACTTTCTATTTCAATGCTGCCTGGGCTATGGTTACATCAACCCACCGCGGTCCTAGGCCCAAATCTTTCACTTTTCTTTGGGTTTTTCTATAAAAACCAGCAAACAGAAGGCAGCCGTTCGCATAACGCCAGCGAGATCCGGCCAGGTTACACAAGATGTGGAGATTCGTAAGTTTCCAGGGGGATAAAGTACTCCTTCTACCCAAGACCTACTCCAGTTTCCCCTCCACAGCTATTGATTTGCAGCCTTCAGCTGATTTGGGCCTCAGAGCACAGCGGCGAGGGTTTTGGAGGACACAGCTCCGGCTCCGATGGACACAGCTATGGAGGAAGTGGCTTTGGCGGAGGAAGTAGCTATGGAGGTGGTTATGGTGGCAGTGGAGGCGGAGGAGGAGGCGGCTCTAACGATGGCCACTATCATCATCACACACCCACCACATACTCGGAGATCTCCAAGCATGTCCCCGTGCATGTCATAGAGAAGGTGCCACTGCCCATACCCCATCCCGTGGCTGTCCAAGTGCCCAATGTGATTCGCCTGCAAATCCCCGAACCCTATGCCGTTCATGTGCCCGTCCAGCAGGAGATCGAGGTGCCGGTGTATAAGATAGTGCCCGAAATCACCGAGAGAAAGATCCCCTATACCGTGGAAAAGCCATATCCCGTGGAGATCGAGAAGCCCTATCCCGTGGAGGTGATTAAGCAGATCAAGATCCCGGTGCCGAAGCCCTATCCGGTTCCTATCACTATATACAAGCATGTCCTGCAGAAGGAGCATGGCTGGTGATGAGGGTCAGAGGTTGTTCAAATTTTTAGGAGTGTAAGTATTAGGCTGCCAAGCTCTGGATCAGAGTGTAAATAAATACAGAGTTTAAGCTTAAAGTTGGTGTTTTAATTGGGGGTTTTTTAGAGGGGGATTTTAAGGGGTTTTCTTTAGATTTGTAGGGAAAAGGATAAGGTAAAGCCTTAACTGAACGGAGAATAAATAAAAATAAATAACGCATTAAAATTTTTTTGTTTTATATTTTTAGGGAACCTTAAAAAGTGAAGTAAGGCCTTATTTAAACAAAGAAATATTAAATATAAATAGAGTTAAAAATTATAAGTAAATGCTATTTTACTCCGATAAAATGTTTTATATTTTTCTTATAAATTCTTTAAAAAAAAAATAACTCTTCCTAAGGCTAAAAATAATTATAAAACAATGTAACAATGTATATAATGTTATAAAACAATCAAATTTTCGGAAACAACTAAAGTTATATTTAGTAATTTTAGGAAGAGGTTTCTTTCTCTGATATTTTTCATTCCTAAAGCTTAGAAAGCTTCTAGTTAGAAACTTAAATTAAATAAAAGTAGAATTTCGTTCTACCTAGAAACTCTACATTGTTAAATCCCTATCTACATGAAAACTCTACAATGTAGAATCTAACAAGAACTAAAACCCGGAAAAGCTTTCGCAAAGTTTTCCCGCCAAAGCTAACTTTACAAAAAAGTCTTTGCTTGTTTTTTTCTGAGAATTCTTTCTTAATAATGGCGGCAAAGTGCGTATACGTATATACACACCTACCGAAGGACCTCACACTCACACACATACTGGCACACACAGGTTCGTTAAACTTTTGCGAATTGATTGACGCCGTTGCAGGGCAGAGGCTTTCCCTCAAACCGCAGAGGTGCGCACGCCCCGACCCACATTCCTGTGGCCACTCCCACACCTGGTCTCGGTCACCTGGCGCTGCCAAGCCTCGCGATATCCATATCCTGCACATGTCCTTGAAGGAGACAAACACTGGACGTGAAGGGGGGAATTTTTCCGCGATTCAATGGCTTTCATTTGTTGCACAAACGCGCGGTGAAGTCATACGGTTAGGGAGTCAGTCTCTCACTCAGTCAGTCAGTCAGTCATTCAGTCAGCAATTTTCTCAGTCAGTCAGTCAATCAAGCGCAGCTGCCGCAAATTATTTATGCACAACTTGTAGCGCCACACGCAGCGAGCAAAATGTATCCAAAGGATATGTGGAAATGCGAGCAGAAAGCAGTCCCCCACTGCGTACTGCGGCTCGTGTGTACAATGTGTGTTTGCCTACGTGTCGGGAACTTTAATTTCATTCAGACAGAAACACACATGCCAGCATAGTTCATCCATTTGTTCTTAGATTTCCACAGCCCAGCCCAGCCCCGTTCCCTCTAAATTTCAGACGAGTTGCAAACTTTTCCGACTTGCCCGCGCGGAAGGAAGCAGAATAAATGAAAAGTAATAGGAATTGCTCGAGTTCTTGCATACATTATTCTACGTAAAATCAGCAGAACTTTTTCGTAATTAAATTCTGCCACTCCCCTTCAATTAATTAATAATGAAAAGATTCGCAAACGATGATTGTTTTCTGTGTTTCTGTGGGCAACCTGCAGCGAATGTCAGAAATGCAATTGTTTCGGTTTCTGTAATTTCTGAATCACTCATCAAATGATTTGGAAAATTTGGTAATTGCAGGCTGGACGAATCGCCAGGATGAACGGCGATTCATGTGTGTGTGCTTTGTGGTTACGCACTGCCATTTGTGTCCTGGCCAGGACAGGACACAAAATGTGCAGCCGAAAGTAGATTGGGTAATTACAGTGTGCATATCCTTTGACGGTTTGATTTATCCCCCCTCCCTCGTCGTCCTGGGACCCTAAGTAATTACCACGGCAGGTGTCCTTGTTTTAGGCTTTTACGTGAGTTGCATTTAGTAATCTGTTTTCGAGGCTTTGACTAGCTATTAATTAGGAATGGTAAAGGCATATTTATTTTAATTGGAATCAGAGTTAAGTTATGGCTCTGGTTAAGAGATTAAGTTGTTATTGGGATAAGTCTTTAACTTCCTATTAATAAATAATTAAGGCTTGAGAGAAGCTTAGAAAGTTGTCAGATTAGGAATTTGTATATTTATGAGTCCATTAATTATTTATATTTAAGGTTTTATGGTTAAATTTCTTGTATATGCATAACCTTAAATATACAAAACCTTAAATATAAATATAAATAAGTATCTAATGACATAAACAATAATTTCAACTCCCAGAAGCTTTGAAATAAATTGAGTTGACAAAACACCTGCGTTCATGCATAAATAATAATAATAAATTATAATAAACGCAGTATTCTGAGGCCATAAATTATAAGGAATTTTAAAAGAGAATTTCAGGCAAACCAGAAACAAATTAAACAAATTAAATTCTACCTCAATTTAAACTAGAAATATATACAAATTTTATATTCATTTTAGTATTTTCATTTAAATAATAATAATAATAACAATAAATTATAATAAACGCAGTATTTTGAGGCCAGGTAAATTCTACCATCATTTAAATTAGAAATATATCCTAATTTTATTTTCATTTTATTTTCTTCAGTTAAATAATTCCCTTATTTCCTTCTTCCTTCACAGTTCCTTTAACAATTACCCTGCCTTATCCTAGACAAAAGCTCATTGCAATCCTTGACTGACTTTGATCCCACAATAGGCTGTGCCTCCGCCTCCCCCATGATTACCACTTCCTTAGGCCACATGTGGCAATTGAATTTATGTGGCCTAAGCCCGAGCATAATATGCGAAAGCCAAGCCTCAATTCCTGGCTGCCAACCCGATCGATTGGGCGCATAAAATGCAAATTAAATTGTCGGAACATTTGGTATTACAGCAGCCAAAGCTCTCAGCCAATGAGCTTAGCCAAAGTCTGGCAAACAAATTTACAATGCTAAGCTCATGTGAGGTAACAGAGGTGAAGGGAGATGAAAAGGGAGAACCCACTGCGATTCGTGGAATTAATTCAAGTTAATTGATTTTTCTGCCAGGAGCCTAGCACGTGCAAGACTTTTCCGCACGCCGACAGACAGATAGATAGATACACGGAATCGGAATCGATGGGGGGGAAACGGAAACAGGCGGAGGACTCAGAGCTCAGAACTCAGGATGAGGGCGGAAATTGACAACTGCCTCGAGTGTTGAGTTGTAAGGGAAATACATTTCCATGCCCCATTCAGACGCACTCCAGCCCTAGGCCTTCCATTGAGACGTCATATGTGTGTGGCAGCCCGGCTGACAGGTGGACGACTCCTTCTAGGACTCATTTTCCCATTTTCCAGCTACCAGCAGATAGGTCTATAAATAGCCTGGCCAAAGCCAAAGCCCGAGCCAGCTCCAACGGAGGTACAAGTATTATTAACGCCGAATTAATCAATTGCCCAGCGATTCGAGTTTGCCTTCACATTGTTATTTTTAAACATTTCAAAGGCTGCACTCGCAGAAAACACAAACACTCACATCCTTATTGGAAACAGGAGCAGATCCTCCCTCTGTCTAATGAGCCGTGAATGGGTGTGAATGCATGGAGTCCTTTGATGGGAATTGTGGAAAATTCTCTTGGCTTAAATATTGATTTGTTGGTTAACCAGAGGTTAGGGAAAGAGGGGTTAAATATGCTACATTTTCATTATTTTCAAAAATTTGTTTACTAAATATTTCCTATTTAGGAGAGTAAATGTTGTGGTTATTTTTAGGATGTAAAAATATCACCTTTTTCTTCTTAATGAGAAACATAACTTTGCTTACACTTTAAAGCTATAATTAGTTTGTGCCCTTCTCATACTTTATGTCCTTGTTTTTTTTTACCTTCCTTAAGACCATATTTCCTTTGAAATTTTAAGGACCGGAAACACTATCTGGGAAACCTGTTTCTTGAGTCTCTAAAAATAGCCTTTCCTGTAGGCACTTCACCCGGAGAAAAGCAGCAGCATCCGAGTCCGGTATAAACATTAAAAATTGCGTAAAAATATGAATCAATGGCGAAACACAAAAGCCAAAGCCAATTTCCCTCCCTTTTTCCTTTGGTTAAATCCCTGGCAGAGAGTAAAACTCAATGGTGAAGAGGGGTCGACACTAAAGTCATAAAAGTCGCGTGGACCAAATTAGGAGGAATTCTCTGCTGTTTGTGAAGGCAAGCCAGGAGTAAGGAATGCTCCGAGCTGCGAGCTCCCAACTTCCAACTCCTCCCGGCTCGCCCCAGTATTTTATGTGCACAACAATTTTAAATGACTTTGAGGAGGCGACCCGGGACACACACACACACACCCAGCCAGATACACACTCTCAGGCGGCCAGGAGCAGCAGCAGCCAAAAGTAACAGATAAGATTAGACGCCCAAGCCAGTGACAACAGGCGTCGTCAAGATGGCGCTCCACGCCCACATTGCGTATGCGCGCTCACATGCACTGCGAGAAATATTTGGAAATATATGATCAGTCAGAAAATAAATGAAAAGTAATAGTTATAGGTTGTTTCCTTGTCGGTAGAGCCTTTGAAAGGCCTATATTGTAGGCTTTATTTAAAAATGCATGATTTAGTTGTTAATTTGTTTTAAAATATTTATTTAATTTTTTATTTAAGAAACAGAATTTTAAGATTAAAGGAATTGGAATATTAAAGGAAATTAATAATTTTTAAAGGTCTAAGTGGTAGGTTTTTATTATTTAAAAAGTCATTACTTATATGTATCTTTGACTGAATTATTTATTTAATATTTTGGGATTGATAAAAAGTTTTTTTTGAAGTAAAAAAAAATTAATAAAAACATGAAAATATGTACAGTTATTATATAGATATTTTTTCTAATACAAAACACAATTTTATTTTACAACCAAAAATATACATTTAAAATAAAACAACATTTTATGGAAACAAAATTAAATGTAAATATTAAATGTTAAATTATTACCGTATACATTTTATAGTTTCAAAATGTATACATTATTATCTTTACATATTTATAAAAGTTAAACCCGATTCTATATTTAACGTTCAGCATTTTTTAAGGCTTAACATTTGCAAATCACATAATTAACAAGATAGTTTTATTATTATTAAATCTTCCCTCTAATTTCTTCCAGTGCCCGCCGTAAGCGAGTCAAGGTTAAGCTCCAAAATCGCTCGAAACGAAACGAACCTCGGCCATCAAAGGCAGAGCAGCAATGTTTTTTCCTTATTTGCCTCCTTTTGCGCCTTTTTCCTGTAGCGCGCTTTTCCTTTTTCCTTCGACTCCTTCGGATATTTTTCCTCATTTTCTTGTTTTTTTTTTTATGTAGCCGTTTCTGTTTTGTTTCGGATGCTGCGCGTGGCAGGGAAAACAGCTGGCTGGCTCGTAATGATTACGAGACTTTTATGGCACAGCGAACAGGAGGCGCTGCACACACAAAGGCCTCCCAAAAAGGGTCCTTGCGAAGGCGGCAACATTCTGTACCTGGTCGCCACCCACTCCTCCAGCTCAATCCTCGAAGACCACCCCGCACTCTATCATTCGCACATCGTTGGCCAAAGTTCGGAAGCGTTTATTGGAAGGTCCCCCGCTCGCTGGCTCGGCAGATGGAATAAAGTTAAGCGATTATGAGCACCGCCTAGAAGTAGGCAACTTTCTCGCCTTGCCCGGGTGTTGGTGTATTAAAATAAATATATGCCATAAAAAGTAATGTACGAAATGTAAAATAAAACGTTTAGGCCTCGAAACTTGGAATGCTAAATTCGCGCCAAATCGAAGCGATTTGGCTCAGGTGAAGGGAATTTAATGGGGATTGCATGTGGATAGTTGACTCATCCTCATTGTTTTCATGCAGGATTTATGGCTCTAACTCGTGCTTACGCTGGTGTCGCCAAAGGTTTGTTTTCGCCTGCCATTCTATTTCGCATTTTGGTCTCCCGTAAATCTGGCGCCACCTTGCTGTCCTGTCTAGTGCCAGCATTGTGTCTTGTGGAGGGACATCGACCATCCTCCTCCGTTCTTCGACGCTTTTAGGTTGCGTGCAAAAATAGCCGAAAATAAAAATATGAATGAGAAAATGTTTGTGCAGAGGCGCATAAATCAAAGGAACACAAGCACCAGAATCAACAGCTGGGGTTCAGGGAATAGGAGCTGTGAGAAAAGTAATAAAATGTATGCTTAAACTAAAAGAAATCGGTACTCTTCAAGAGGAATAACCTATATCCTAGCTGAATTGCCTATAATATTATCCATAATAATTTTAAATAGGAAAGAATGTAATTGTCTGGGCCTTTAATGCAGTATTAATAACTATATTGTTAAAGTATTTATTATTTATCCATGAATGGAATTTTAATGGACAGAAATATAGCAAAATTAACTTTTTGAATTAACAATAAATGTATAAAGTTCAAAGTGAAATATAAACATATTTTTTTAATAGTAAAAATTATGATGAATTTAATTTTTATATTTTTTTTTAATAATATGTGTGCATCGAACTTTTAAAAGCTAGAATAATTTAATAATTTATTTTGGATAAATACAGAAAAAGGTAAATAAAATATTAGAAAACTATTACTTCAAAACCTCTTTTCTTACCACTTAAAAGTCTCCTCCCTATTATTTCGACCTCAACTGTAATCACTGTATTGTGTGGGTGCTATATATGTTCTATTCTACTTGATGGCTTTGCATTTGGCAAACTATTTAAATATTATTCGAAATGAAGGGCACTGGCAAAGCAGAAGCAGGGCTTCATATCCGATTCACCACCCAGAACCCACCACAAACCGACCGCATCCCAAGGTCCTTCGGTTCGAAGTGCGTTGTTATCATTCGGATATTTGCATAGGGCTTACAAACACTCGTTCTCCATATAAATATACATATATATGGAGGTGTATATATGCGCACATCGGGAGTGTGCTCGGTGTGATGAGAAGGCATTAAAATCCAACCTTGAGAATGCCAGACACGTACAAGCAGAAATATATAGGCAAAGGCATAATGACAGACATCTCCGGGGCGAGGCTTTAAATTTGGTTGTTTAAGGAGATTCGGTTTGAAATGGTTTTTGTGGTTTGGTTTTTAGGGGCCTGGAACCTAACATAACCCTTCTTCTTTGCCACGAGGACCCCTTCAATTTAACGTCTGAGCGGGTTTTCATTAGTTGGGATTAGCCGATCAATGTTCCGTGTCCGGGAACAAGTACCCTGTAGCCATAATCCGGGCATATAGGGGATATGAGTTTACTAAGAAAATAGTTTAATAAAAATTATTTATTAAGTGTAATTTTAGCTGGAAAACTATGTTAACTTTAAGCTCAAAATACTTTCCCTTATTCCTAGTTAAAAAATGAAAATACCCCTAAGTGCTGCTCCCAAAAAAAAAACCAATTTCAAAGTTACTTTTATGTCGCCTGCTCCTTTGAGATCCCGGAGCCCAGATCCCAGAGCTTGGCTAATCAATGGCTGATTTTGCTGAAGGAAGGCCTCCAGAGCAGGCTCTCCTCTCTCTCTTTAAAAGGGCTTGCGAGCCCGCGTCCTTGGGCAGAGTTGCCAGCTACTTTTCGGAGGCACTTCACCTTCGCACCATGCCGGGGTTTTTCAGTTTTCTCTTGGCTTTCTCCGTGGCGGTGCCAACTATCAGTGTTGAGTGAAAATCGCTGATGCGTGGCTGAGGAGGAAGATGGAGGAGAAGAGGTGGAGTGTGCCCCAAGCGAACGAGGGAAAATACATTTTTCCACTGAAATAGCAGCTAAAAGGTTGTGTTCGTGACCTTTGCCAGGCGTTTTATGGTTGTCTCCAGCCAGCCAGCGTTCGGGTCCTGCGATTGCTTTGCCTTGCTGATTTGGCAGCGCAAGGAGGAGCAAGGACTCCTGCTCCCTCTCTCTCTCTCTCTCTCACTCTGCGAAACGTGCCACAACTTAGACATTCTCCTGCCACGCACAAATTCTTAGTCAGTCCACTCTTTCTCTGATGGTACAGTGGAGCTCCCTAAGAGGATTTCTGGTTGGAACTTGGTTAACTATAACTTCCCTTTATTTAAGCCCTCTTATTGTCCTTTGAATGGCAAAGGAAAATAAATATTTATTTAAATTTTACCAGAAGAAGTCTTCTGGTAACTTGGTTTTCCACTGTCCTTGCACGGAGGAGGTTCTTGCCTGCGGCTGCTTGAGCTAGCTAATGCTGCAGCTCGTACATTGCGTATACGCAGTGTTGCGAACCAAATAAAAAGTGACAATTTCGCCCAGGTTGTCAGAGACAGCCGCAGTCTTTGACCTTTCGCTGGCATCACCAGCAGCAAAATGCCGGGGCGGAACTTGATATTAGAAAGGAAACCTCCTCTTGGAGGGGAAATATTATAATAAGCAGGAAATGCAATAAATTGAATTGGAAATCAATCTAAAATGGTCCCGGGGGCTATGATTTACTAAGAAATACATTCTTTTAATTTTTCTAGATATCATAGCATATCATGACAAGCTTAGACTGATAACCAGAGCCTTCAGAATAGTTTCAATATCATCTAAAGCTCTTACAAAATTCCCTTTACAATTTCCAACATGCCATTAGCAATTTCCTCTCTGACAACCGTAAATTACTGGCTTCAGGTTTGAAATATATTTTATTTCTACTCTCGCTTTGTGTCCCCTTGCCAGGGACTCAATAATTGATAGCTTCGTTCAAATTTCGTTTCTCTTTTTTTGGCTGACAAACTTTCGGCGAATCGAAATTGGTTTTGTTTAAATTTATTGCGAGTTCAGGGTCCAATTAGGACAGCTCGAACCCCCGAAATCCTTGGACCTCACAGCCTCGACATCGAAACCTGAAATTGCATTTCCTAATTGATGTCGACCTCCCGGCTTTTAGCTCCCAGCTCCCAGCTCCCAGTGTGTCGAATAGTCGACGCATGTTGACCAGCTCAACAACTGATGGCTGATGGCTGATTGATTCGGGCTCAATTGGGTCCGGACAAGGCTAGGAGGAATGCCTGGGGGAATGTCCTGTGACATCCTGCCGCCAGCCAGCCAGCCTGCCCTTCTGGTAATCCCAACGCCGGGCCTCGCATTGTTCCCGTTTGCCGCTGTTGTTGTCACCTCGGACTTAGCCACACATGATTGCCCCAGAAGTGAGGCGCCTCTTGGGCCATTAATGGCTTTTACCCACCTCCTCTCTACTGCCTACTGGCCTTGCTCCCTTCGAGTTTTAGCTTTCTTTCTTTCTTTTTCTTTTTACGGCCTTCACGCGACGGGATCCTGGTTATGACTGCGGCTCTGGTTCTGGTAATTGATATTAAGACAAAACGAGCCTAATGGGATGCCACAAACAAACAAATGTACCGAGTGGATTTATTTTTAGCCCACACAAAACTTTCTTTTCTCGCTGTGGCAATAAGTTTTTATGATCTCCCGAAATTACAAAATATGAAAACGAATGGAGAGGCTCTCTCTGGTAAGCGAGACCAAAGTCTGGCTCAAGTAATAAATGGGGAAAGTACGGAGGAGAACCGATTATCAGACCATCGCATAAATAACCTTTAGCCCGGCAGACCGCACGAAATCTTTGCGTAAATCAATCGCAGGATCTGGGAGAATAATAGGAGTAACCCTAAAAACCCTAAGGCGACCGTCATAATTCACAGAAATCAATTTGCGGAAAACAAAAATCGCCTCGAATAAATCACAGAGAGACGACTGGACGAGAGGCTGCAGAAAACTGCTTACATAAAATAAAATGAAAATAAAAACCTTAAAGGGCAGGTTGGGGCTGAGGAAACGGAAAAAGTTGCGAATAAATGGAATTATATCCTTGGCAATGGCTGCACTCGAGCAGAAATGATCAACTGCTGCAGGCAGGCAGGACGACGACAAAGGCTCAAGGTAAGTCAAATGAGGATGAAGCTGGCCAGGCAGCAGGGCAAGACCGAGTAAGTGACTGACGTTGCAAAGGCACTGGGAGAAAAATCTAGGAACTGGTCATGGTTTGGTAATTTTTAGAAAAGGAAACAGAGCAGTTTTCCTGAGATTTTAATTAGAATCTTGAAGATAAGTAACGCCATGCGAAAGCACGATTTTCGTCGTCAGCTAAAAATATACCCGACTACTGCAAAGCAAATATATGGCCTTTCGGCAACTTACTGATTATATTGGTAAGTAAATATTTCGGTTTAGGTAACTAAATATTATTTCTATTTATTTTATTTTAGTTTTTAATAGAATAACCTTTTACAAATCATATTAAAGATTGAAATCCGACTGATTTCCCCCCCAAATTTTTCTCCCTTTACTCCCAAACGTATAGGATATCCGTTGCAAACGCATTGGCTTGGCCAGGATTGCAGCCTCGAGACAGGAAAAGTGAAATGCTGGAGCCCCATGCGAGTGGCTGGCCCATGACGATGCATCTCCCTGGCAGCTGCGGTCTGGTCTGTGCTGGATTTAAGCCTTTTTAGTGACTGCTACTGGTCTGGTCTACTGGTCTGGCCTGGTCGGGGCCGATAAAACGCTTGACTGCCGCCGAAGGGGCAAAGTTGAGGCAATTTATGCGGGGGTCGGATCGAGTTCCAAGTCCCGATGGCCGCCACACGCTAATGAAGCAGGCCCAGGCCGAGGCACAGGCCCAGACCCAGGCCCAGGCCGCAGGCCAACCCCTAATCCTTGACACGTGTTGCCCAACAAAGACAGCCGGACGGAGGGCTCAAACAGACTGCGAGGCATTTGAAATGCGTTCTCACAATTATGGAAATGTTATAAATAACCGAAGAAGACCACTAAACCGAAGGTCAAATGCCCTTTAAAATGGATAAAAGTGAAGAGAGGGTATTAGCTGTTGATTAAGCGGGGAAGAGTGGCCTTGAAGAGTAAGCTAGAGATCTGTGAAGAACTGAAAACTAATTAAATAATAATTTCTCTGAAAAATAGATTAACTCTGTTTATAAATCCCTACAAAATATCAAAAGAATTTATCTTTTAAAAGCTCACACAAGTACCTCTTGGTTAGAGTAAAAAGGCAACCAAGTTGGCCATCAGCCCTAAAAACCTCCCAAAAGCAGGGCAAAGCAAAGGAAGAGGAAAAATGGTCAGCAGACGCGACGCAAAAGAAAAACACAGACGGGGAGAGAATGGGAAAATCCTGCCTGGAACCAGAAATGTATTAGACTCCCAAAAAATAAAAATAAAAGCAACTAAAACAATGAGAGATGAAAACAAATGACAAATGAAAGACAAGGAAATCTTTAGCAGGAAGTGGAGGCTTAATAAGGCAAAAGGATTTTCAGGGATATGCAAATTCCCGAACTCAGTTCGCCTGGCTGTCCCTTGGTTAATTGGATTTCGCCGAGAAGTCCAAAGGAACATCATCAAATATGCAGTCGTCGAAGCGCTCTCGAGTCAATTTGCTATCTCAAAACGTTAAATTGGCCGCATCTCTCTCTCGCTCTCTGCGCTGACTGACCCTGTGCTGCCAACTGGCCATATATCTTGGCCATGATTGCTTTTCAATATTCCAAGGCAAGCGAATAGTTTGGATGTTTGGCATTTGCCAAAATTCCCCCTCATCACTCTCTCTCTCAGCTCTGTTTGTTGTCTTCAGGAAGGGGGAGCGAAGTTCAAGGACAATTATGCTATGCCATCGAAAAGGGAAGGAAGCCCCAGCCATTCCCTTCGTTTGTGGTTCCCATTTTTCCATTTCCATGGCCCTGACGTTTTATCAAAAAAAGAAAACCGCTCAAATGCGTCGCAGCCCGAAAGTAGGCAGCGTGGGCAGGGGAGTTCGCTCTGTGTGCCAAAAATAAAAGGCGAATGAATGACGCATATTACATGAAAACGCCAGCTATAAATGGCCAAAATGAGGCTGCAACCTCAACCCCCTTGCCCCTCCGATGCGGGGGCGTGGCATAAACAAGCAGCCGCTCGTTTGGTGCGGAAATGCAGCTGCCAGTGGAATATATACGTATAAAGATGGCCAGCAAAATGCGAGGAAGACGAGTGAAATGCGCACCTAATTGCGTACTCAAAGGATGGCCAGCAAGGCGGGGCTTCCATTAGTATTTTGTGGAAAAACAACCACAAAAAAAGGCGTTGGTAACAGCTTTTAAGAGCTGAAAAATAGAGAAAGTTGATTCTGGCAATTTTTTGTATAAAATGTAGAGTTGCTGATACAAGTTAATGGCTAGAACAATTAGTATTTGGACTTGCAGATACTTGGGGTTTTTAGTTACATTTTTTTTGCTTTGGATCCTTTGTTTTGAATCAATAAAAAATCAATTAATCTTAAAGTGAATAAGTAGTCATTCAAACTGATACATAAATAAGAAAATTAACTCTATAGAAGGGGTTAAGACTTTTTTATAAAATTAAAGAGGTTCAAGCCAAGAATATAATTTATTTTCTGTATTTAAACGGATACAAAGTCTAAATAATTAAATAAAATATTTTATTTATAAAATTAATAAGTTACAATATAATTGTATCGAATTGTAACTCAAAGAAAGATTTAAAATAAAATAAGTATATAAACAAGTTCTCTATTTACCTGTTTTTATCATCAGCATTTCTCTTACCTTTTCTCAGCGTTCCCAGCTAAAAATAAAATGCAGAAAAACCACCTCTCCTTCTGGCGCTCAAATTAAATTAATAAACTCATCCGAAAAGAGGGAAAATTGTCTGCGGCAGAGTTGGGGCCCATTAAGCGTTGCAACAAGCCATCAGCCAGTCACCGGGGGGCACGAACAAAAGGACAAAGTTTTTACTTTTTCGGCCAACCCGCGAAAACCTCAGCAGTGTCCTGTATTATGGTTCTTAACCCAGCACACAAAAATGAAACACCAAAAATAAGTACACTCTCTTAATTAAAAAAAAAAAATATAAATAAATTTACAGGCAGCTTTAAATATTTTTTTATTTTCACTTTTATTGTGAGTATGCAGGCTTTGTGGAGAATTTCTTTAATGGAATGCATTTATAGATAAAAAAAATGCTTTGGTAATAAATTATGTAAAAGAATTACCTCCAACTATTTATGTTTAATAATGAATAATAATTAGCTTGGTTTTTTTGTGGCGTTCTTTTTATCTTAAACGTATTTATAGTTTAATAAATCGTGTGATAATAAATTGAATAAAATAACATTGTCATTTCGAAAAAGTTTATTATAATAAAAATATTATTATTAAGAACAATTTTGAAAATTGAATTTTCAGACATGGTCATTGGAATTTCTCAATTACTTTGCATTTATAAGGATAAATTCACGAGATTTTGAGTTAATTTATTTTATAAATTTATCCTCCCCTGGGATTTCAGTTTTATACCGATTTTTCAAGTGCAAAAACTCACCAAACTACGACGCAACAGAAACGCCATCAGGAGCAGGAGCAGGAGCAACACCAGGATCAGGAGGAGAACCAAGCCCAGGAGGATGAGGATGAGCATCAGCATCAGCATCAGCGTCGCGGCAACTGGCAACTTGATGTTGACGACGTCAACGGAAAGTTTCAGCATCGCTGAATTTTTGCAGCTTCGGCTTTTGAGGGTTTTCGAGCCCGCTTGTTGCATGTTGCAATGTGTCGGCAGCAGCAGCAGCACGCCCACTTTTGCCCCTTTTCCCAGCCCCTGCCCCTGCCTGCATGCGTTTGACAATGTCGCAGCCATTGACGTCATTGGAGTTAACCCTTGGCCAGGTCCAGGTGGGCGTTGATCCATTTCGGCAAGGGGAAGGGCGTTCCTGACAACGCCAGGTCAGGCCGGGCCAGAGTCGCGTCGCGTTCGAGTGCAGCTCCATCGAAGCGTGCCAGGGACAAGGCAGGAGGGAGTATTTACTTGCCTCCACTCTCCTTTTTTTTGCGCCTCCTATTCCCTCATAGTCGTCGGTGTCAATCCCTTTCCCAGGGGCTCAAATATGAAATAGAGTGCTTTTTTCCTATTGTCGCGACAGGAATACGAAGGATGTTTGAAGGGAATTTGAGCTGACGGAGATGGGAACTATGAAAAGGCTTCAAACTACAATGGGATTCGGTGGAATCTTCCTCGTTTTTGCACGCTTGAAATATCCTTTGAGGAATTTCCAGGAATTTTTTGCATTTTAAGTTGGAGTTTAGCTTTAAATTAAAACTCGAAGGCGGAAGAGTACCTCAAGGCACTCGTTTAACTATTTTTATTATATATATAATAAGCCTTTGAGCTTTTAAGTAATATTAAGTCGAAAAATAAAGAACAACATTCAAAGTAATAATGATTTAACTTAGAAAATAAAGTATTAAATTAAAAATATAATAATTTGTTCCTTAATCTGAATTATATCTGCCTTTTCATTTAATAAACATTTTTATTGCCAAAATAAATATGCCTGAGATAGTACTTTTAGCTAAGTTAAGGTCATATTTGAGATATTTTATTTTCACAAATAGAGCTTCCCATTCCCACAGTACACTGTAGCTACATAGAGAGATCCTCTTCACTCTTTGCCTTCAATTAATTCTCATTTAAACACACAAACTAAATTATTCAAAGCTTAATGAAATGAAACAACAAAATATTCGGTTAGAACCGGAACCACTCGGTTCTTGGTTGGCTTTTCCATGTGCTGCCATTGACCGAATGAAATTACAAGCGAATGGATGCTCACTTGGATGCAGGTACAGATATATTTACAGATACAGATACAGCTGCAGTTACGCTGCACCCGATTATGTCATCGCTTCGGCACGGACAGCAACAGCTGTGAGCGGCAGATACAATTGCATCTTTGCAAAACCATTATTGGGGAAATTAGTTGCCGAAGAGCCAACCACTTCCTCTGCCACTTGGGGGCCCAGAGTACGCTGCACTTAGTACCAAAAACGAACCGAATTCGGCCACAAAAATTAATTTCCCCCAAAGAGAGAGGGGGTTGCGAAGTGCGGTGGAGGCGGGACAAGAAGTCATTTGCGTCAACCATCCATCCTGGCAGCTGACAGCAAATTCAATTTGTAAATTTTCATCTCATTGTTGCTCTCCGCTGGCCGAGAGAATGTGTGTGTGGCCACAAATGGCTGCAGCTGTTGGCAACATCACAGCATCAAAGGCAGTGGCAGTGGCACTGGCACTGGCCAGAGGAGGTACATACATCCTGGCCGACCAGCAACTCGGAGGCTTCCGTCAAATGAAATTCAATTCGAATTAGGGAATTAATTGGACTTCCTTTGAGGGGGTCAAAATTCACCAGAAAGTTGGGGAAATATTATCGTAGGAGACTAGAATTAGTGGAAAAAGTTATAGATAAATATAAATGGCATTCAGGGAATTTGTGTGATAAATTGTAATATATTTTTGTAATATTACATAACTTAGGGCAATGTTTTCATTAATAATATTTTATATTAGATGTATATTTTCCAGAAGTAAATATTTCGATAGTTTAATCCCGATTTTTTGAGGTTTCACAGAGATTTTAGAGTTTCTTATAATTTTAAGAACCTTTTAATAACAAAATCTAAAAGATTCCTGTTAAAAAATTATTTAAAAATCATTGATTTTTTACCTAAAAGCTTAAATTTAGTACTAAAAAAATATCTCTATCACTTTTCTAGCCCTATTTTATAGGGTATCCGTTCGTATTCAAAAGTTTCTGAGAGATTTTAGGGTTTCTTATATTTGTAATATTTTTATATATTTTATTATAATAAAATCCACAAGATTTTGATTAAATTTTAGTAAAACTCTTAAATTTTCATCTAAAATATTAATCTCTAATATAATATCTATCTCTAACACTTTTCTAGCTCTACTTTACAGGGTATCCGTTCGTATTCCACTCGATTATAGGTAGCTGGCAATATTTTATTTGCGTTTTTTGTTCGCACTTTTCATTTACCGGATTGACCTTGTAACAAATATTCGCAAATTGCACCAGCAACAACAACAGCAACAAAAACAACAGCAACAAGAGCTGCATTGGACAACAACAAAGCCAAAAGCTGCACACAAAAAAAAATACAAAATAACCACACGACATGGCAGCGTCGTAGATACAAATGTATCTGCTAGCTTGCAGCTGTATACGTATCTTGGTGCGAGTGTGTCTAGCTGTCGGGCGCTAGTTTTAATGCTTACATAAAGTGGCGTGCTGAAAGGCTGCCCCGAAACCCAGTCGAGAATATAACAGAACCTGAACGGAGTCAAGACCGAAAAAAACCGAATCGAAACTCTAAGGCGCTGGCGGCGGGAAGATGATGATGATGATGGCGTGCCCAAGTCGGTCGGATTCGCATTATTGCCATCAATTCAGACGGCAGACACGGGGGCACACACACATATATATACGAGTATACATATAAATATATATCTTAGCACGAGCCGCGTTTGATTGCTTGATTGAAATCTATGACAGTTGGAGAAGCGGCCTGCCCCCGCGGCAGATTCATTGCGCGGGGCAATTTCGCGAATAATGTGGTTCAAGGTGCTCTCGAAATGGGAGCGCACAAATCGGAGGGAAAATAAATAAATCAAATCTAATAATAAGTGCAATTGGATCGATGAAAGAAATTAAACTGGGGCTTGGGGGACAAAGAAAGTATTTTTGGGAGGGTTTAAAGAAAGATAAAGTTCTTAAACTATTACTAGTAAGTGTCTTTTACCCTCTCATTGCCTTTTAAACACATAAAAATATATTTTACTTATCTTATACATTGATCAAATCAAAGAAAAGCTTTTCAATTCCAGCCATTAAGGCATCAAACTCGCTTTGAACTCTCGCCCAGTCATTCACCCCACCCGGCGTATACGTAATTTGTCTCAATTAATTAAGTATACGCACAGCCAATGCAGAGATATGTAACATTTTTTGCAACAGAACCAATGGCAGGAAAATACCCAAGCGAAAGGAAAAATATGAAAAATGTCAAGTGGCCACTGGACAGAGAGAGAGAAAAATCTGAAACCCAACCCGACATCACACAGTCGGAGGTCGCCAGCGCTTTTCACATTGTATTTTCCGCATGCTGACCTTTTCGGCTCTGCTTTTTTCCCCTGCCCCGAAACAATTGAAAAGTTCAGTTCAGATGCATCTTAACGATTCCTCCAAAGCGACCAGAAATTCGCCATTAAGTGGCCGCCACTTGAGTGCCATTTGGAGCACAGTGGGCCCTCTAGAACAGTCACAACACTCGTGGGCCAGATAAGCCTCCTACTTGATTGGACGGACTGCAGTTAATCAGAAAAGGTGGCTCGATTAGAGTTATCAAGGCGGATATTTCAGAGGAAAGAAATAGGTATCTCCCCGGGTATATTTTTATATATATTTTAAGACACCAGCCATCAACTTTTTCGGTTATTACCCGCTCATTACCGGCTGTCACTTCCCCCGTCGAGCAGCGGCAGCAATTTCCATTAGCAATCACACCTCCAATTTCGTTTCGACTGACCACAAACATGAACGTTCTCCACTCAGCTCTTTATTTATTTTTTTTTTACGCACATCAAAGGGGTTTGCGATTGGGTATGGGGAAATCGCCCATTCATAAAGCATTTCCCGCAGCAATTTAAATTTGATTTCTGAACCGGAGAACAGTGCAAATTCATTTGCCGCACAATTTGATGTACGATTAAATTTTATTATTTCTATTTTTATGTGGCGACACAACAAGCGAACTAGCTGCCATTCCGTAATTGCGAGCAATTTGTATTCACTTAGCATATGGGCACAATGGACACGCAGATTAGATGGTTTGTGGAGCGGACTCTGGCGGGGAATCTGAGCTGGAATCGTTCCGTGGGTGGGATTCTCATTGCAAAAGCATTCTTGTCATCCGCAGATATGTTTGACAGCATGCCCACTGTGCGTGTGCGTACAACAACAGCTCAAATCTGAACAATAAAATAAATTCGCGATATATAGATATGGATACAGTCAGTCTCTCGAGTCGACGTGAGCGTCATATTAATTTATGAGCACCCAAAATATGCCAAAGGCCCAGACAAGAATTGAGTAAGTGCAAAAAAAGATAAAAAGAATTAACAAAGAGAAAAAAATACAGAAAAAAACACCTTCAAGTCGTCATCATAAATTCATGCACAAAGCACAAGGTGTGCGTGTAAATGTATCTGGCAAATGCGAGTACGCGTATCTGAGAGCCGAGCTTTGTCGCCATTTTTGGCGAACTGCAAGCTACGCGTTTGCTGTTGAATTTTGTTATATTTTTTATATTTTTCTGTCACTGCCCACAGAATGTGTACACGAGTCTCGATTTGGTTTCGGAATATCAGCGAGAGGAGTTTGCACTCTAGTGGGCGTCCATTTGGAATGTGGCAACTTTCAGAAACTGCAGCCAGCTTTGGCAATTAATTCGCACAAAATTTATAGGCAGACGCTTTCCAAATATTAGTGTGCGGATTAACAAAAAATTAGAGCAAACTATCCAAACAAAAATCCCAGAGATAAACAAAACCAGACAGCCACGTAATGGTTAAATATATGTGAAGAGCCAAGTGGGCTGCCAAAATAAAGCCCAGGCAAAAGGGGGGATAATATCATTTACTTGGAATAATACGGGAAATATTAAGTAATTAAAATTATATGGGAAATTAAAAAAAAAAAATTTACTAAAGTATTTTAAAATTGGGGTCTGAATTTCGGCTGCACTTTCGTTCCTTTACAGTTTTCCCCTTTTTTTTAATTAATGAAAAATAGTTATGTATAAATTACTTGAGCTACGACTTTAAACTATTATTAAGTGTCTCTGTCCGTCTTATTGAATTTTAAGTCTGTATAAATATCAGATATCCCATAATAACTGCTTTAAATAATTTATTTATATTTTAAATTAATTATTCACATGTTTCCCTTATATTGTTATTGCATTTTGGGTCAGTATAAATATTAGAGATCACTTAAAAACAGATCCTGTTTTTTTATACATTTTAAATAGATTAACAAACTTAAGCAAATTAAGTATTTAACTCACAAATAATTTAAAAACCATAAAAAATATATTTTTTATATTTATTTGTATAGCTAAATTAACTTAATTCATGATTTTCTATTTGGATTTGGCCCAGAGTTGTTTTCCTTCCAAGTTTTCGCTTTGTTTTTAAGCAGTTCTCAGCGGCAATAGACGGCGCTACATTTAATCTAATCTTAAGCAAATAAATGGCATCATGCACGGCCACACACACTCATGCTTATATACATATCTACAAACATATAGGTATATATTCCGCCTAAGATATGATATGAGAGACTGTTTGTTGTGGGCGTCGACGCTGGCCTGTTTTCGGACTCGAATTGCGTTGGGGCGTTGAAAGTGTTAAAATCGCTTACTGACTGATTGAGTTTTAATTGCGAATAATCGCCAAGTGATTGCAGATTTAATTACAAGCTAGCAGGGACGACCTTTGGCATTTGAATGTTTGTTTGCTTTAAGCAAATACCAAGGAGCACGCATTCTATAGCGGGAAATGGAATTTTCTCCGCCCCCAAACGGGTTAAGCTGGGACTGTGGTCGGTCCCTCACTCACTTTACCGCATTTCAATTTCCGTTTTTTGTTTTACGGCTGAAAGCCTCAATTTTCGTTTTATTGATTTCGATTTTTATTGTCAACACAACAGCGAAAAATGGAAAATTGCCAAAAGGGGGAAAGAGGAAAGCGGGAATGCACCCGCTCGATGGGGAAAAACTTTTGCGAAACAAAAAGAAATTTACAAATAAATCCAATTATCGCCTGGGCTAAGATGCGTGGGGCTCCTCTGTCGCGGCTAAATTCAATTTATTCGACTGTTTTTCCTCTCTTTTTTTGGTCTACCTGATTTCCTTGCCACTTTTCTCACTCTCATTTGCATTTTCCTTTCATTTGCTGCGCATTTCTGCTCCCTCGTCGAAACGGAAATGATTCGTCTGCCGGCCCCTCCCATGTTTTAGCATTTTGCAGCTCATTCCGGCTCTTGGCTCTCGGCTCTTGGCCCAATAAAAATGGGCTCCCTGTCGCGTCTGCCGCTTTCTGTGGAAGATTAGCGAGGCTGCCGGAGAGCGCCAGAAGCGGCGCCTATCGCGACGGCTGTCGTTGTTCGCCAAGAGATATGCAAATTCGGGATGTGCTTATTATCTGGCCATGGCCATTAGATAGCTCTCGAGCTGATAAATTGCAGTCAGAAATAATCAAAAAAGAAACAGCAACCGGTTACCCCTTGATTGTTAAGTGAAAGGGTATATTGCTTGAGGAAAATGTGTGAAAAAAATTAAGATGGATGTCACAGAATTTGCTGGATATTTTTAAACAATTTATTTGGTGATCAAAGTTGAGTTATTTATTAAAATTAATTAGTTATAGTTTACAAAATAATTATATATCCAATTAAACTCCAGTTTTACTCATTACTTTAATAAAGAACTTGGCATTTTGTTTATAAAATTTCTTGATACTTGGGCTATTAATATTATATACTCACTAAAGACCAGGTATCTCTTAGCCGGGTCAAAATCCTGGTTTATTTTCCGCTTGTTATCTCCTCTTCAGCTTCCCTGTGTGTGTGTTTATTCCACCTCGATCAATAAAGTTGGTCTATTGCATGGACCACTGGCTCCTTCTATTTTGGGGCGGGGGCGCCATTCATTGTTCGATTTTATGGTTGGGCTTATAATTTTGGGCTTTTTCTTTTTTTTTTTGAGCACATTACGCATACGCCATGTTGTGGCCCATAAAATGCGGTAGCAATAAATAATTGCAACATTAATATTTATGCTTAATGCCATATGCCGTATGGGAAGGGCACTAAAAACCACAGAATAAGTACCAAAAATAGCAAAAAATTATATTAATATATGTCCAGGAATTAGAAGAACCCATTAGGAGCTAAGGAAAGCAAGTAGAAACTAATAAATCAACTTGAGAGCAAGAAGTGATATTAATTCCTAAGGAAAATATGATAGGAATAATATATAAAATAATTTCTAAAACCTTTTAAACCATTTAACCCACTCTCCAAGTCTCTTTTAGCCTCCCTCTTTTCGCTAATGTATTATGTTTCAAGGATATGAACACACGACCGCACACACACACTAAAAGGGATAACAGCTGTCAGCTGGTCAAGGATTTCGAGGTGTGTTCTTTGGCTGATAGTTGAGTGACAGGCAAGCAGGAGAGGGAGGTGTTTGGGGTTAATAGGTGACAACGGGGCGAAAAATAACCCCTACGCTCCCAAAGCTTATTGATATGCCATTTTCACATTTTACACTGCAATCGCATCAGAATAATTGACTTAATTAAGTATTCTCCTGCTGGTGGGCTCTCTGCCGCTCTCTCCCTGGGCCTCATTGATTTATTGTGGCCGGAGCCACCCACGCACATTCGGAATGCCATTTTTCATCCGGACACCTTCCACCTTTCCACCGCCACACTTACCACCCTGTGCCGGCACAATCGAATAAAACTGCAGGCGGCCAAAGTTGGGCTTTCGCTTCATTTGTTAGCCAAGTTCTTGGCACGGAAAATTGAAGCAGCTGCGGATGTGGATGCAGGATCCAAAGTCGCAATCGGAGACTGCTCAAGCGGAAAGGAGGCCCGACGAAGGTCATGAAAAAGCGCAGGCCAAGGCAGCTCACCAGCTCACCCGCTCAGCCAACTGAATCAGGCTTTCGGAGGCTTTCGAGCTTGAATAGTAATCGAGTGGCTCACTCGCTCTTCGCCGCCCATTTCGACTCAGTTAGCCCAGTTAGCTTTCGAGCCCGGTTGTGTGTAATTAGTAAAGTTTCCACCGACTTTGACTCCGAGCAGCAACCGAGCAGCACCAGCCCTGTGAAAAGTTATTAAAATTCGCTCTTAATTTAAGCAGCGTCGAGCATATTGATGAAAGGGCCGTGAATAGAGGGCTGGCTTGGATCAACAAACTAATTCCCAGGGGGCAGAGAGTGCAGGGCGAAATCAATAAACATGAAAGGGAATAAATTACAATTTTAATTATTCAATAAACTATATTAAAAGCAATCGGGAATAGGTTTCCTAAGGGGTTTTATATATTTATATATTTAATTGAGTTAAGTTGTTAGGTAATAAAATTATAGAGCAGGTAGAATATATTCCTTTATGATTATTGTTATATATTTATTGTAATGTTTATTAAACAGAAAATATAATTAATGGTTTCCTATAACCCATTTAATTTCCGTAAGAAAGTAGAAATAATTAACTTCAAGGCTTTCGTAGTTATTGACATATTTTTTAACCTTAAAAAATTTCCCATAACTCTCTCACCTAACTTAAACCCTTAATCTTACACTTTAAGCTCTAAACAATAATATTTTCCACTAAATATTCCCTGCGCTAAATTGCCATAATATTGCGAGTACCATTCCGTTCAAAAATCATAAACAAATCGAATCTCTGGCCGCAAATTTTAACACCAGAATGTTTGATTATCATCAGGCCCTGCTCCTCTCCTCTCATCACAAAACTATCTCTCAATTGAGGCTTGTGTATTTATAATTCTTATATTTTTTGTCTATTTTTGTGTATGCCCCTTCTCGCCCATTATTTTATTTATTTTCAACGCATATTTTGATGCCATTGACGCGTGCGGAGTGGCATGTTATTATTGTTATTCCTTTTTTTGTTGTATTTCGAGGCTGTCTCTGCTGTTGAAGCTGTCAATTTTAGTGGCGTTCATGCGGTTCAATGGGTTTAAGCCATCTGACGTATGCAAATGCAGTGGCGAGAGAGATAGGGAGAGTGAGGATGGGTTCAAATAGGGATGTATATCGAGAGTGTTAGATATAGAAAAATATAGCCTTTAATATCATAGCGAAAATATTGTAAAGTGTAATTTATCGAATGTTAAAGTATCAAAAATGTCGTATTAAGTCATTAGGATATCGATATTATCGAGAAATAATTTTAAAAAAATATTGTTTGAATTTTATTACATTTATTTTGTTTTTATTCGTTTATTATATCAAACCTAATATCGATTTATCGCTCAAATATCGCAATGTTTTGAAATGTTCAAGTATCGACTTATTGAAACGATCTATTGACGTACAGTATCAATATATCGATATTTTCTACCATCCCAAAGTTCAATTAAATATGAAAATATTCTATCTTTTAAAGTAGGACTGCTCCCTCTGCCCTCGGGCTGGGCATCCCTGTTTCCAACACAATCTGAACTAATTTGAAGCCACGCGCCGCCCCGATGCCAATCGCCGTATTTTTTTTTTTGGGAATCTCTGCGTTGAGCTAATTAACGGACATTCGGAACATGTTTCCCCGGCAATTGAACGAGCGCCATGAGCCATGAGCCATGAGCTCATCCGCTCCGGCACACGGCACTCGACACTCGAAGTGAAGACGACGCATTCCGCGGCAACAAAAATCCAAGTTACTCAATTAAAGCGAAGCAGCGAAGCCGAGCAAATCAAATTAGGGGCAAACACGTTTACCGTTTTCAGCTCCACTCCGCTCGGCTCGCCGGAATCGCCGCTGTTAGTGGAGCGATCTCGGTCCGCGGCAATTATGGCGACATCTAATGGAGCAATGGAGCACAGCAAGCGGTAGTGCGGGGTAACAACACTCATACGCCGTGTGTGCCGTGTGGCGTTTATCTCAATTTGCGAAATACGCAGATACAATTAGATATAGGCCCACAGATATATCCCGACAATGTGTGTGGTGGGTCGCGTGTGTTAACATCGCTTCTAATTAAGGCCCCCCTATCGCAGCAGCAGCAGCAACTCGGCAATTGAAACTGCTCCAGGAGGGGTGAGAGATTCCCTCTGTGTCGGGGTTAATGTACCTCCAATTAATTTTACACTTAGCCTTTACCTTCTCGACTTGACTTGACTTGGGATATGACCTCTTGATTGGAGCAAAATAATAGCAAATTAATCGCCTCACCACGCCTCACCTCGTCTCCCCACGCCTGGCCTGTCATATTCGCCTCGCATTAAAATCGATCCGAGAGGAGACCTAGCCCCGAAAACGCTTGGATTTCTCGGCTGTGGCCCCGACGGAGAGCAAACAATTGTAAATTGCTGAACGACATTTGTCTGCTTTCGCTCTCTCAGGTTCGCTTGCTTGTTGCCATAGCTGTCGGCCACGTTCCTTAATTACTTACCTGACCGCTCCTCCTGCCCCTCTCCCTCTCTCTCTCTTGGTTTACAACGCAAATAATTATTTGCATTAACATTAACATTGGAGCATGATTCAGCACTTTGCTGAACCCACAAAACTGTCTGTGTCCACAGATAAGCCAACAGTTGTCGGTGAAAGCCAATTGGCAAGGGCAGAGAGTGAGAGAAAGAGGTCCTTAAAGAGGATGGCATTAAATATGATCAATGATTGATTGATTGAAGCCGGAGTAAGGCTAGCAAAAACCTTTTTATCATATGTTTGAGGTTCTACCCACTCAATTAACAAATTATGGACTAATGATTTTTTTCTAGCATAATCCTGCATTTAGTTTTAATTAATTATGCCTGGAGTTCACAGAGAATTAAATGAACTACTTAAAGAGTAATGTGTTATATTTTTTGCAAGTATTAAAATGAAATGAAACCATTCAAGGGTTTATCAGCTTAAAAATATAATAAGAACGGTTTTATAAATATTACAAAAATGTTAAACAATACTACAAAGAATATATATTAATATTTCTTTTAATTTAGCTTTGTTAATATTTCTCTTAGATTTTATAGAGTATATTTTAATAATCTTTGACTGCTGTTCATTTTAAATTCCAGCTGCATTCAAATGCACAGCTGCATAAAAAAGCGAAAAAAGCCTTTCAAAAACCACAAAACTTATAATATATAATATTTGTGATGTAATTGTAAATCAAATTTAAAAATCACTTGCACTCAATAATAATGTGCAAAAAAATAAAATGCACATTTCACCGCAGAATGCAATCAATGAGTATTACCGCAATTTTCCCATTTTCCCCGTTTGCGCTAATATGAAAATGAATTAAAATGTATTTTATCATTTAATGGCACTCAATAAAAGCGAAAAAAAAATATATAAATGTGCGTGGCCCCGACAAGCCAATGCCACAAATGCCGTAACACTTCATTCCACTATAACCCACACATCGGGCTCCCAAAATCAGCAACCCAATCGGGCAGCATTTCGCCTTTTGACTGACACCGACGCCCCCGCGTTCAAATCGGAGCAAAATAAACACACGTGTGAACATGAATTGAATGGCTGGCCAAGAGATGCGCTGCAGATACATCTATAGATGCTACAGATACAGATGCGAATACATAGAGGGAGCCGCCGCAGATACACACAAGCAAACAGTTGAGATATTTCCTACACAGATACAGATACAGATACGGCTACCGGATAGATGAAGAAAAATCAGCGCGAAATTGACGTAATTGTCACAAATTTCGTGGGAAGAGTTGAGACGCCAAGGGAAATGCTTTCATAACACACTGAGAGTCTCTACGGGGAAAACCCGCTAAAAAGTCTCAGGGTTAACTTGGCAAGTTGAAATATTTCGGATAAGCTTCGAGTTCATCTTAGGAGAGCTTTACTTTCCAAAAACACTTTTCGGCTGCTGCCTGACTGTGTCTCTTCTGTACTCTTTCTTTATTTTCTTTTTTTTTAAATGCTCCCCCGCTTGACGCAGGCGCAGTTTGGTTTTGAAAGTATTTTTGGCAATGGCTGAATGATGGAATGACCAACTGACAGACTGACTGAATGACTGGCAACAAGTTCTACTGGCCCCTGCAATTAATACAGATTCACCACACTTAGATATTCAGATGCAAAGTGAAGAAAAGAGTTTTGTATTTTTATTATCTTCCTAATTAGTGTTCAGACACGGAGGAATCTTTTGATATTTAAAAAATAAAGCCATAAACAAATTAGCATTGTTGTAAAGATATTGTGTTTTTTCTGTTAAGAATAGAAAACTTCCAAGCAATTAAATATCTTACGGAATCTAACGTAATCTCATAACAAACAAGTTGGTATGCTTTAATAAAGGTTAATTACAAATAATTGCTGGGAAAAACAATGTAACCTAATTGTTGTTGATCTAATTAAAATTATATCCCTTTAAATAATTCTAATTGTACTGAAAATATGTAGAATATGTGCTCGAACATAAATTATCACACCAATTTCCCCTTTCTGTGAGATAATTTCCACCTCAATTACCTGGCACCCTGCTGATTTTGTGTGTATACATTGTTTTTATTTTCATTTGCTGTCCATTGTTTATTTACCCCTTGCCTCCCTGCCTTTTAATTTGTTAATAACGTTTGGTCAATAAAATTCCAGTTTATGGAACTGATAATAAAATTATGTGGAACTGCTCAAAACAAACGGGTGTCTAAATATATTTGTATATAGATTGAGGTCTGTATATATAGGAATGGTAAGTTCCCCTAAAATTTATATTTTATTTCAAGACCGAAATTAAGTCTTAATTTTCTTAATTTATTTCTTTGTCCTCAACATTGTGGTGGCCTCTCTGGGTCTTTAAAAATAAACAGAAATGTTAAAGATAAATATTCTAGACAAGTTATGTGGTGACTATACTATATGTATCTTAGGTATTTTAAGCTGATTTCGTTGCCTTTTATTTGGCATTTTATGAGTAATTTTATGTGTATATGCATCGTACGTGTTCGTCTGGACTAATTTGCTGGCTATTACTCATGGGGAATTAGCAGGGAACAGCTCTAGCAACTGATCGAATGATGCTCCCGTATCTCTAGATATATGGAGTAAATTTGCACACATTATGGAGGGAGAATTACTCATTGGCACTTAACTTAACTCTGGCGCGGAGCTTTTGTTCAGCTCAGTGCAGCTCTCCCGCTCCAGTTCATTCGCTGTGCGACTTTTCATCCAATTACCAGTAAATTCACTGAAATAATTGCACATATTCGAGAGAGTCTGGACCGTAAAACTTACGGCCACAAAAAAGGTTTACTACCCGTACCCGTACCCGTACTTATCCGACGAATGCACTCGCAATCTATAAACGGGGCTGGGTGGTGGGTGGGTCGGTGGTGTCACTTTGTGTGCTCAGCCAGTTGGAAAATGAATTCCAAACTCGAGCTGACTCAGCTGCAACCGAATCGGACCGGGGTCCAGGCCGCTATTCTCGCCCTCTCTCGGGTAGAATGGAGCACATCCACCGCCGTCGGTGTTTATCAATATCCAATGCCAACACACAATGCCCTCTGTTAATAATTAACTAAAATTGCTGGCCAGGTATCTCGCTGAATCGCTCTGTGTACACTAGGAAAATTCTTGCGATGTGTAAACTCATCTAAAACTCAAAGATATTGTGCTTTGGCAATGTTTACTTAGGGTTATAACTTTAATTTAATGTGTTTAAATTGATTTTATGAAATTTAGATTGTTTTAATAAAGGTATTACAGATTTATTCTAAGATTTTAATTGATATTATATGATTTCTGCATTTAATTTAAATATTTGTACATATTGTTATTATTTATCCAGTGCACTTCCAAGTTTAAGCCCCCTCCTACGATACATTGGTCCTTCGAGCCGGATATGAACAAGCAACCTATAAATAACAGTTCCGTCGTGTGGACAAGTTAATTAGATACAAATCTTCATATCTGTGTTTGTTGTCTTTTATTTTAAATGTTGTTATAAGAAACCACAATTAATATCGAAGTTTTATTACCTAAATTTTTGTGATATACCAAACCGAATCCTTTGATGTCTACTTTAATGATTATAGCCTTCCTTTTAAGGTTCCAAAATGTAATGAAGCCCATAAAATCAAACGAAAAAATTTGTCGAGTGCATCATTATTCTGCTGGGGATGATGTAACCAGCAAATTGCAGTCCGCGTCCAGCCAGACTCAAGCGTAACAATTATCCCAATCGCTTTTGGGGGAGTTATACGTTCAATTTGTGGCTTGTGCGAATATTTTCCTGGAAGGGAAAAACTAGCTGATGATGATGAGCATAGATAAATCAATCTTCGCAGGCAGTCGGTAAAGTTGCTCCCCCTTTTAAAACTCTGACTGATGAATAGACTTTTAATTAACGCGTGCCAGAACCCAAGCAACCTCTGTCACCAGAGCCCACTCCCTGGCCCTCGTGTTTACACAGTTGCCAGAGCAGCAGAACTTGGCGGGAATATATATAAATATAGTATAAAATATGGGATATGGCCAACGAAATGCCTCGACCGACGCTCGATTTACCGCACTTTCGAGTCTGTCCAACCGAAATATAGTTTCTTGATTAATACAGAATTAAATTCGTATGAATTCTGATATAAATTATGCGAGGCATTTCATCTCTGTAGTGTGCTGTGCTGCTCACAAAAATTCCTGTGAATATTTCTCGCACATTTCTGGGCCTCTGTCGGGGCATTTCTGTGTGTAGTTCCCAGAATTCCAAGCAGATTTCTCTAAGAGTGCACTATCAATCAACGTGGATTCCTTGGTTCAAAGACCCGACATCAGCAGCAGAGATAGAGAGAGTCCTTGCTCATAAAGCGTATTTTCAACTTATTTTCCAATTACCAGATCCAATTGCCTGCCAGTGCCACCTTTTGCTGGCCCAGCACAAATCCAGCACAAAGACCAGGCCAGGTCACCGTGCATATAGATTTCCTCAACCACAATTGGTTGGCTATAATGGAGGGACAAAAGGTTGGCAGAAGGAGGAGGAGAAACCTAATTGGTAAGACGGCGACACATTGAAAAGTGCCGGCGCTTTCTTCTTTCTCCTCTTTCTGTTGGCTTTTTTTGCAAGCCAAGCCAGAAAAACAATCCAACCGAGATACTCGAGGAGGTGATAACCCCCATCCAAAAGTCACTCTGAACGGGGCAAGCTTTAAGGTGCACAACACCCACTTAATACTTAATACTGGCGATACACACGTTTCAGTAAGTAATTCAATACCGAGATAATTACAGCTCGTCTGGCTGCTTAATTTTGTGTCAAAGGTGTGCATTAATTATATTTGTATTCAACTTAAAATGGGCGAAGGCAGTAATGTGAATTTATAATTACAAAGGAAAGGCTGATTAAAAGGTTAATTAATAAGGCGGGAATTTAAGAGGAAAGTGTTGTGGAAACTGAGATTTTCTTAGAGCAAGGTAAGAGTTATTTAATTTGAGATTTTTCGGGTGAAGAAAAAGTTAGATTTGCTTGAATTTGAGATTAATTTTAAAGGGAAACTGAAAATTTAAACTGAAAAATGTCCCTTGTCTTTGTGGATTTGTTTTTGCTTCAAAAGCTATCAATCTTTGATATATAAAAGAAACATCTATAAATCTTTAAAACTTTCTTCAAACTTTATTACTTAAACTCAAATTTCTTCAATGTCTAAGCATCATAATATAATTATAATCCCCTCTCCGACTGGCTTTCGCATCTCTCAAACAAAACAAAGAAGATTTCCACGGCAAAACATATTTATCTTTTTGGGGTTTCGCTAAAGTCATCGTCTCAATGGCCTTGTTTAACCGGAATTTTCCAGACTCCGACCCAGGTGGTTGGTGTCGCTTCAACTCTTGCAGCTCAAATTTAAGCCGAATTTCCGCAAAAAAACTATTCATCGCATTTCCCGCTCCAGAGGAGATTCCCATGCCCATGGGGCTTTGAGCCTCCCCACCTCGTTTATAGGGAAAATTCCGCTTTGATGTCTTCTCTCGCACATATACACACAAAGCCCGCTCCGATGTTCAGTTGGCCATGCCGGGAATTATTATTTTCCGTCGCTGGCCTGCATAAAGGAAAATTCCCTTGCCCCAGGACACCACACACACACACACACAGACACACAAATCATAAAGCTGCTTAGCTGTCCCTTCGTGCATGTCCTGGCCAACTTAAGGACAAACTTGGCGAAAGGAGCAACCGCGGCAGAAGGAGCCAAAAGGGGCTAATGCGAGCATGGCCGAAAAAGTGTTGCTATAAATAACCTTAGACGTCGTCCACCTCGCCTCACCGTAACCTCACATTCCATATAAATATGCATACACACACCGAGTGTGTTGTGTGTGTGTATTTGTGAGAGTGTTTGGGCCACACACATATAGCATGTACACACGCCAACTTTTTGTCTGCAGTCAAAATCAAGGAAACAAAATAAAAGCAGTTTCTGGTTTTATTTACCCCCCGCGTCCCCCAGGCTTTTCCTTATATAAGGAAAAAGACCCGACGGCAAGTGTGTCAAAGGTGTATGCGATGGAAAATCGGAAGGAAGGAAGGAGCAAGAAAAACGAAACAAACCAAAAATTATGCAGAACTTTTTGACAGTCGTCCGCAGTCTTCATTCTTTCCTTTATTTTTTGTTATTTTTCATGTTTCCTTTGTTGTTATTGTCGGTTGAAAAGTTCTTTTTGGGTTTTTTGGTTCCAAAACTTTGGGAATACGAAACAAGCAGAGCAACTTAAATTGATACGGATATAGAAGTGGCATGTGTGCATATCTTTGGTGCCAGGAAAAAGAGAATTTGTAAAGGTAAAAGATTGCTTTTGAGGTTTTTTCATTTATGAATATCATACTTAGTTTAAGGGTTGGTTAAATAAAAGAGGCAATTTAAGTTTGTATTAAAGGAGAGTAGAACTGTATAACTTTTCCATCAGGTCTACACACATTAAGCGTAAGTTGTTACAGGCAAGGCATCTAAAATTCCCAAGTACGAATTCAGCGACGCTTGAGGAGGCTAAATCATTCAGGAAAATCAGTACTTATGAGGTTGTTTTTGGCTGGAAACTGAAATATATTTAAAGTATTTTCTACGGATAAGATCTTTGAATGTTTTATTGTCAAATAAGTTGCCTCTTGATTTATGTGAATTAAATCAGCCAACTAGAACTCGGAGTCAGTAAAAAGCTCATATAATTCTAACAATTTGTATAGCCAACTTTCAAAGCATATAAACCAATATACTTACTTTCAATCCAATCCTCTCTGAAGCAGCATCTGGAATTGAGTTCTTTGATAGGAGGATTGACAACACACCGCCGGCGCACTTGAACTGTAGAAAATAATAACGAACTTCCCACGCAGATGCTTTTCATTTTAGCAATCCGAGGACACATATCAGGAAAAGGAGGTAACCAGATGGTCTCCTCCTGCTGCTAAATCCATCTATATCTTCCCCTTAGCAAATCTTGCTTCAATAAGAACGCCCACAGTTTGTGTATATATTTTTTAAGGATTTCAAATTCATTTTATTGGTTTTTTTGTTTGTTTGTTTCTTTTCCTTTGTGTTTTCTTGTTTCCTCTCCTCTCTCTATATCATCGTTTACTTATAATTCTTTTCATTTTTTTTCTCAAATTTGTTTTTTATTGTATGCTTGTTGTGTTTGTTTGGTTGTTTGTTTGTTTTTTTGTTGGTTTTTTTCAAGACTTTCCATCTTATTTGTTGGTTTTTTAAATATATATAAGTATATATATATTTGTATATATATGCGCTTGCTATATAAACTTAAATGTATAAACTAAATTAAATAACTTGAATTTTGCCTTCCCATCTTATTGCGTTCCGGTTCTTCTTCTCACATATATTAAATATTTTATGTATATATATATTAATATATATTTTATCCATATGTACCTCGAATCTGGCACGCACACACATGAAACAACAACGAAAAGGGGCTTCTCTTCCTAACCGAACAAACTTTTTTGAGGAGAAAGCTACTAAAAAAGGATAAAGGATATATTAGGGGTATTACAAATTAGTGCACAAGTTGAATTAATCATTTAATACATAAACGTAAAGCATACAAATCGTTAGTCAGATAGTAAAGCTCAGGTTGGGCTCCTCAGATACTGTATCTTTAAAAGCTAACACAAGTCGAGAAAATAATTAATTAAAAAACGAAATTGCACAAACTTAAGGATTGACTTTCTCCCGCTCCTCCTTCTACTGCACATATGTTTCGAATATATATATATATTTAGGTATATATCCACATTAAATTTTATGCTCAGACTACCGTAGATTATTTTCAGTATATGCTTATGTGTGTGTGTTTCTGCGCTTTGCCTGCGTGTTGTGTCAGTGTGGTGTGTGGTGACTGAAAAGGGACACAAAAGGATCATCGGCACACGGAAAACTAGTTGGAAAAACACATAAGCCTGTGTTTAAGGGGAAAGAGACACAGTTGTTAGATGTGATGTGATGTGAACATTCGTGGCTACAAACATCAGCGTCTTCTCTTACTCGATTGATTTCGGTTTTTATTCTGTTTGTTTACTTTGTTTACTTTTATTTACCATTAAATTTAGATGCTTAATTAATGCCTATTTATGACTTTTGTCTCGCAACTAGTAGAACAAATGATCATATATATATCAAACATAAAAAGTATGTATATAAATTAATTTTATTTGTTACGATCCCGAGTTGCTCTCGCTCTTTTTGTATCTCTCCTCTTCTCTCACAACAACAACATAATAATTTAAAAGTCTTCACTTTTAAAAATAAATAATAACAGGGAAAGGGAAGGGAATAAAGGAGGTAAAGTTATATAAAAAAAAGTATCTCCTCCAACGCCTCTCCGCACATAACGAAACAATATATAAATATACTCCGATCGATATTTACTTGAATATATAAACGTAACTGCTACACAGTTGCCTTGCCATTGCCTCTGCCTTTTTCCTTCATATCTTTCCAAATAATTATACTTAGTCGGCCCTCTGGCCCGTGATATTCTCTTTTGTTCTGCTCTTGTAAGTATAATGCTTCAATCTTGTGTATATATAGACTTAGACTCCTTCCACATCCTTCGTCTTCCGCTTTCGCTTCTACTTTGCTTCATGTTCATTAATGCTAGATTTTATACGTTTTTATACACACAAATTTCAGTTTTTTTTCTTTTTCCTTTTTTTGTTTTTATGTTTGTTTTCTTTTTTTGTTTTATGTGGCTTAAATGTAAACATTTAGATTTTGTTTTTTTTCTTTATATATTTCTTGCTGCGTTTCAAATGTTTCTCTTTTGTTGATACTTTTTACTTGCTTCTATATTTTAGGGGTTCTTCTGAGTAGTTGATGTGTGGAGTAGATTGTGGGTGTTGCGGATGGTTAACTATTCATGAGTGTAGTAGGTGCCTTACTTAGGTAGGTGCCACTGTGGAAATGGTCCATGAGCATAATGTCTACTGACTCTGGTTCTGTTTATGTTTCGGTTTCTGTTCTCAGGTTCTGACTCTGATTCTGCGGGGGCGGGCGGTTTATTGTTGCACGTCGTCGCTGATTGTACAACATTTATATACGCACATATATATATTTATATAAATATCTAGAGACATGTCTACGGTAGAGACGCCACACAATCGTCGTCGGGGGCTACTTGGAACGCAAGCTCGCTTAGCAGAAGGAAGGCGGAGGACCTATCGACCGACCGTCCTCATTTGGGGCGAGTTTTGGCTTGTTGTTTTTCTTACTCTCTCTCTTCTGAAGGTTCAAACTCGTTTCATTCGCACACACACACTCCGTACACCTTGTGCTTAATCGTAAGATTTGCCTGCTGCTTCTTTGTTTGTTTTTTTGTCAAGCGCACTGTGTGCGCCATAATTTTTTTGTGTTAAATTTAACCTTTTTTGTATTTAATTTAAAAATCTTTAAAGCGTTTACACTGCAGTGTTTCTTAGTGAGTGACCGACCGACCGACCGACCGTCCGTTCTGGGACGTGATCGAAATGTAATGAAATTTTTGTTGTTTAGACGAATTTCTCCTGGATTTCCTCTTAGGCGCGCGCATCGCTTCTGTTTGCTTCTGGTTCTCTCTTGTATTCTCTTTCTTTCAGTTAAGACTAAGCTACGTTACAACTAAATATCTGTAGTCTCGCGGTTATATATATGCTATATGTTATGAATGAATATTTTGTTGTATTTATGTTTCTGTTTCCTTTAACTTCCACGGATCCTGAAGAGGTTTCCTTTCCACACATCCTTCCAGATGAAATGACTGAGTTCTTCGAGCTCTCTTCCACTTTGAAGATGGAGGGAAATGCTGCAGGGAAGACAAGAAATAATATACAAAGTTAGTTTGACGTCTGCAAACCCAATCAAGCATGCAGGCATTTGCATAATTCGCAATTTATTGAGCTCTCTCGCCTCGATCGACTTTGACTTCTTCCGATCCGGTCCGACTCGGTCCGGTCCGAGACTCCGATGGCACCAACCAACCTTGACTCGGGGCCACACCGCACTTCCTACTCGGGTTTCTTAACCTCTGTCGCATATCAAATCCAAATCAAAATCAAGCTCAAGCTTGAAGCTCTAACTAATAGCCAAGAGCTCGGAATCGATTCTATTAATATGTTTTAATTTGTGGCTTGTGGCTACTTCTCGTTTGAGCTGGGTCAAGGCCTTAGCTTCCAAAAATAAAGAGGTTACGTTTAGATATTAATGAGCCCCAGAACTATGGCGAGTGAAAGCGTGGGTGGAGTCAGTTCAAGAAATAGACTTTTTACAAAGACTTTATAAAACAAAAAGCGTGGGAGAAGGGCACAGCTGCTGTCAAAAATATTTGAGGTCTCTACAAAAAGTTGTTGTCTTTGAAAATATATTTAATTGCTCTGTTTATTTATATTTCAGATATTTTATAATTAATTTTTAGAGCGTTTTTAACCCTAAATTAGTCTGTAATCTATAAGAGAAAAATGCAGCGTTACATGAAGCTATAAAATCCGGAAACACTCACTTTCAGCTAACCAATTCCGAACGGCTGTTGCAATTAACTCAGCTGAACGATAACTATTCTATCACCACTTGAAACGAGTACTTAAAGCCCCTCTGGACGCCTCTGGACAACCCTGGACACCCTTGAAAACCCAAGGAACCCCCTTTTATGACGGAAAAACTCCCTTCAGCTGGAGAGAAATTTTCCCATATCCCCGGGGCAGTATTGTTAAAAGTTTTATAGATTTCTGCCTTATCAGCGCCGGCACATGCTTGGCTGCTCCCCCTCCTGTTCAGAGGCGTCGGCATCTCTGCCACTGAAGCTTATGACGTCAGCGGGCCACAGCAGCGTGCTATATTAAATCACTTACATGTATGCATGTATGAAACCAACAAAATACAACACAGAAAAGAATAACAAGATAAAAAAAGCGAAAAAAATGACAACAAAAAAGTTTGTCGTATTTCCAGGCGGCGGCAGCGCTTTATCGCTGAAACAAAAAGCGTCACTGAATCGCTGCACCCACGCAAAGGTAGCCCAGGTATAGATACAGAGACACCGAAATTGGAGAGGTGCAATATCCAGACATACTCAGACTTTCAGGCAGCAGCACTCAGAAACACAGAGACTTAGCTACTCGGGTATCGGGCCGAGTTGTTGGCGTTGGAGTTTGGCATTGAATTTACAAGAGATCTTTTGTCCGCCATTGTCTCGAATTACATAAAGCCAAGTCGATGGCGAAGCCGAAAAATTACGTCCATCCATCGACGGGGGAGTGAGGAGGAGGCATTACGTGAGTCAAGTAACAAAACTAATGGAAGCCAGGCAGCAGAAACTTTCACCCATCATCCACAAGTCTGGCCTTGAAGGTCCCCCCACCAAAAAATAAAAATATAAAAGCCTTAATGCAGTAAAAGTGTACGTATTTAATATTGATATCCCAAGCTCTCTAAAGCAAAAGATGAACGGCTGAAATATTCATACAATCCCTTTGTTGCATAAAACATATTTAAGTTCGTTGTAACAAGTTTCCCCTGCCAAGAGCTTCAAACTTTTACCAAAGAACGAACCCCTTCGAAGCACTAGAAGGAGCCAGGGAAATGAGAATGGAAATATGGTCAGAAGGCAGGTGAAATCTTGGCAACATATTTGACCTACACGCAATGACAAAAATGTTGGCACACAAAAAAGAACAATCAAAAATATATCAGAGCAAAAATAAAACAGAAAAAAACGGATACTTAAATCATATGAAAAATAAATTAAATTATTTAAGAAAATATAATTTTTCTCTTGATTCAAAACCCAGCAGCCGCCACAAAAAAAAGACGAAAAACATTTCAATAAATCAGCCAAAAAGCGAGACAGCCAGAGAGAGTGGACAAGCCGAAAATATCTTTTAGATGTATATATAAATGTGCATATACACAATCTATAAATGAACATATATCAGCGGGTATGTATGTACATATATCGAGGGAAATATTATGAAAATGAGCTGAGCGAAAAGTATTTTGATTGTTTGACCAGCTGTTGTTGATATGTTGCCGTTGATGTTGCTTGATGGCACTCGGTTGCATTGCCAGACTTCAAAGTCTTTAAAAACATTTCCCAAAAGCAAAACTAAAAGCCCTTCCCTTTGGTACTTTTCAGGCTGAGATTATTTGAGTGTCTTTGCTTGGGTTACATAATTTATTTACAAATATCGTAAGCCACCCACATGCAAATAAAAACCACTCACGATTTTTCACTTTATTTATAGTTTGCTTTTTCACTCGGCCCGGCTCGGTTCGACCACCAAACCAAACCTCTGGGCTAACCAACCAGCCAAATCCAGATACAGATACCCAAACCCAGGTGCACACCCACTCCCCTACCCAATCCTGACAAGGAGTCAGTTGTCGAGTTTCCCTTGTCGGTAATTACGCATTTTTGCAGTCTGTGTTTTGAGGCCATCAAATATTCAAAGGTTGGACAGCTTTCAGGTGGATTTCGTTGTGGGTGGGCATGGGAATGTGTCGTCGTTGTCCCAGTCCCAGTCCCAGTCTCCGATTCCGTTTCTGTTTCTGTTTCATTCTCCACTCAGTTCCCCAGGTCGCCGTCACTTGGCCTTTTCTAAAATGCACAAAGCACTAAACACTGAGCACACGAAGCACGTGCTTGAGGTGGGGGCCAGTCAACGAGAACGGGTCGGAAAACTATGTCAGCAATCTTCAGTGCCTTCCAAACACGTCGTCGGCGTCGTCGTCGTCGTCGTCAACTGCTTAACTCCCCTCGCCTTAAAATTTCACATATTTGTGAGACAGCTCGAGAGCCCTGGCATATCATATCTCTCTCAGTCCAGATAAGACAACAGGGAATAGGGCTAATGAAAGGGGGATTTTGTGGAGATTCAAAGGATTCATCATCAGCGGGGTTTAGGAAATAGTTGCCAGCTCAGGTCATCACTATTTCAGGAAGGTTTTGTTCATAGCCTCTTAATTAGTAGAGTGTAAATGAACTCTGTTTAAGGAAAGGGATCTAATGGATGGGTTTAAGCTATTGATTAAGTGTCTGACTAGCAACTCTCTTAGAAAAAGTCTTTCTTATTTATTCCTATTCTTAGGTTTACTCAGAACTAAAGCCAGTATATCTCTTCCTTTCCTTAACTGTCCTTCAAACGCCCACTCTTCGTACTCTTTCTCTGAAAAAAATCTCTGTAATTTGCAATTCTCTTTAAATCGAAGTGGAGATAAAAAATCCCCACAAATTCATTTAGATTTCAGGGATTAAAATTCAACAAAGCTTGGGCATCTTAATTAGACGCTTTGCCATCTCTTCTGTGATTGGAAATGAGCATCTGGCCAATAGAAATTCCTCCTCTTTTCCTTTGAAATGCTTTCAACTGATTTCACCCCTTGAACCCTTCGATTGCCGCCTCTCTTTACACTTCAATGCCCTCGTCGATTGCTGATTCCTTTTGGACTTCGTCTCTCTGGTCAATCAAAGAAATGCTGCTCTGGCTCTGGGCAACGGCGAGTTCAATAAACGCGAGAAAAAGGGAGATCTGCAATTTGCAATTCACATTCGGCGCTTTTGTTGCTCCCAATTCTCTGAACTGCTTATTCTCACAGACAGACACTCGCTTTGAACCCTCAACTTTGTTTAATAACAAAACAAATGCAAGACAAATGCAAAGGAAAAATACAGAAAAAAAAAGAAAACACTGAAACGAATGAAAGAACACAGAATCGGAATGCGATTGCGAATGCGAGTGGGGATCGGTATGCCAATTATCGAGGCGCCCTCCCATCGATTCTTGGCCGTAAATCAAAGTGTGGAAAACTTTTGGGCCAATCGAGAAATAAAAGAAATAAATGGCTAGAGAGGCACGCCGTATCTAATGTCAATAAACTTTTTGGCTTTGAAATCAAATCAATTTTCATGCCAAGCGAAAGCAGACAGCGTCGTGATAGCGCAGGAAAAGTGGCAAAAAATGTATAAGCGATGGAGGGAAAATCGATGCTTTGGCCCTCAAGACAAATCAATTAAAGCAAAATTTCACATACTTATATATTGTAAATATATATTTATCTCGTCTGAATTTCACATTTTCACGTTTCCACTCAACCAAAGGAAAATGTCAAGCCAAGGCAGCCAGCACAAAACTGAAAATGAAATGAACAGGAAACGGAAACATGACAAGCCGGTGGGGGGAGGGGTTTTGGAAAATACTGAGAGGGCTTTTCGGGGGTACTGGATGGGCCGACGACAACACAGAAGCGCAAATTAAAAGCAAATTTCAATTTTTGCACTGACAGTGTCATTGTTTTTGGTGTTGGCTCTCGCTCTCACTGCCTGTCGCCTTCGCTTTTTTCTCTTTTTTTTTTTTGTTGTAACAAAATTAACTACGAAAGTAATTAAAGACCAGGGGCAAGGCAGGCCAGGGCAGGGCAAGACCAGACCGGGACGACTACGGACGGAGCTGGATGGATTGCCGGGGCTGGGTCAACTGGTGCCCGCAGGGAAAACGCAGGCGGAGACGGAGGATTCCCGGGATGAGAGGTGGACATAAAGAGACTCAACTTGTCTTGCGCGCGCGCATGATGGCAATTAACATTACACAGCAACGCACCTACACAGAGCGTTGGGCGATTGAGCAGTTTTAGGTCTAAATATAAGGAGCTCTACGAGTATGAAATTAAGGTAAAAATATCAAGGATATTTATAGAACGAATTAATTAATAAGATTTTTGGAGAAATATTTAATACAGGCAACTCTAGGGTATTGAAAAATAATTCTTTATTAATATTTAACCGTATATATCCATTGAAATCGATATGTAATAGAAACAAGTCCTCGTAAGACCTTAAAAACCAATATCTGCAACTCAATATCTCAAAGAATTTCACATTACATAAGAATTTCATTAAAACAAGAAACGATTGAATATAAAAACAGAGATATTAACATAAAAACCAGAGTAATGTGGGCTTTAAGCGACCCTCGTATGCCCATACACACACACACACACACAGTCCCTGGCTAAGGAAGCCACTGAGGATAATGGAGGGAGCTGCAGGAGAAGGACAACGGGGACAGGATAAGGGATGTGGGGGGATGAGGAGCTTACACGCAACAGCGCCGCCGGCGACATGGCACACAATTTGTGCGCTGCAATAAAATAAAATTAAAATTTGAAACAACTACGGACGGCAGCAACATTGAAGCGAGCAGGCAGGCAGGACGCTTGGGGAAGTGAGGCGGAAAATTCAGTGGGAAGCTGTTGTGTGTGTGTGTGTGTGGAGCGATGTGAGCGATGAGCACACAGCTGAGCTAAGGCATCGCCATCCATCGTCATCATTTTCATTTCCCTGCGCATCCCTTTTGTTACACCCGCATTATATTATCTCTTTGCTCTGCTCTCATTTCGCTCGTAATTATGATAAGACTGTAATTACATTTATCTGCTGTTGGCAGCGTATTTGACGGCAATAGCAGTGGCAACAGCAATGGCAACAGCAATAGCAACAGCAATAGCAACAGCTGAGCGAGTACTCACCGCTCAAAGCGCCTTTAATCGCGACCACACTGCGTATGCGTAATATATGCAAACGCGTTGCGTATACGTCATGGTGTGCCAGTGTCCAAGGTAAGTGCATGGAATTAGCTAAATTATCACTTAACGGCCTTCGAACGCTAACGGCTGCGACTAACACAGCATGTTGCCACTACCAGAGCGAGTCGTTGGGGGCATTCAATATAAATATCAACGCCGTGGCTATAGGTCAAGGACACTTTAGAATTAGAAGTGGTGTGTGCGTGGGTTAGTTAGTGATTAGAGAGCGAGGCGGCGAATGCCTGGCTGGACACTGGACAAGTGCGCAAAAGAATTTTTAACTAGTCCTAATTGTACGCAACTGACGTCACCAGCTGGCTAGCTTCTTGAAGAGCATTTCCATGCGTAATAACCCAATTAAATTGAGCCACAAATGGGGGCAAGGCATGGGTTGGGGGAAAATTCAAAGCAGCGTAAAAAACCCAGAGAAAGAAACCTTAATAAATGAAGGCGGGCAGGCAGGCAAGCAGCCAGCCAGCGGGGTAAAGTGTTTTTGTCACCCGAGAGATTGATGATTCAATTAATGCAAAAAAGAAAAGAGGAAGGCAAGAAAAAAGGTTCAAGTGCAGACCTTTCTTGCCGCCCACACACACCATTCAGCTTAGTGTTTAAGAAAAGGAAAAAAAAAGGCACACACAAAATAATTAATCAATAATTGCGACTTGCGTGAGGGAACGAAACGAATATATATTCATTTATTTGCTTTTTCCCAGCACCTGGCCACCACCACTACAAGCCCCCTCGAGAGCTGCCCTCTTTCAATGTCAGGCTGGCAGGCAGGCCGGCACAACAACAACAATTATTATTGATTACATGTCAATTGTATATAGTAGCCCCTAATTCCCTTACTACCTACGTGTCCCCACTCTAATTGTATTCCTCTCTGTGCCCGGTTTTTATCAAATTCAATTAGACGCACGACTATAACCTATAATTGTGGGTTAATAAAAAAAATAAAGGGTAGACCAGATGTGTAGTGGGAACGGCCATAAAACTGCAGCCATTGTTGTCTTTTGTTATCAGGACACATGGAAATGAATGCATCGAGATGATGACGATGATGATGTAACTCCCAGAAACTGGCGCACAAACTGTGCCTGAGCCTGTGCTGGTTACTTATTAAAGGCCACAGACGTCGTCGTCGTTGTCATCGTCGTTGAATGGGGTGCATATTCTTAACCCATTTCCACGGAACCCAAAACAAATCAAATTAAAAAGAAAAGAAAAGAAAAATATAGATGGGGGAAAAACAAAGAGGGGGAGACCAGAACTGATGGGAAACTTGTGAGAAAAGTTGGCCTGCGGCTGTGCATAAATATGAATCTAATAACTCCCTTTGTTTGCTTCTATCTCTCGTCGTCTTCGTTCTTATCGGGCCCCAGCTGTTGTTTGGTTTTAGTTTCTATATATATATGTACGAGTATATATTCCCCGCACAGTTTTGTTTTAGTTTTCTAGCCCATTGTCAACGGCAACAACTGGCGTCAATAAGTTTTTTAATGATTCGCATACTGATAAGGCCTGAAGGAGGCTTGTTGATTTCATTTGCCTCCAATTGCAAAATGGCTTATCAACGGCGAGCGTACGTACATATCCCTAGATTATAGTGAATCAATGAATTTCAATTCGACGGAAATTCGTTGGCAAATAATAAAAGTGAAACATGTAAATATACGAACTTTGCTGTCGCATTGCATGAAGTCATTCCTCTCCAACAACTGCATACATGATGTTATGTAGTCTATATATACACATACATAACACCTGTCCATAAATAACGGGCGGTAAACAACGGACTGGAGAATGGAGAATTGAGAATGGGGAATAAAAATGAAAAACTAAAACAGAAAATTTCAATTTTCATTGTGCAGCGTTTTTCATGTTCAATTCTATTTTATTTGCCCATAAATTCTGAATGAAAATTGCTGGTTACTGTGCTGGGACGGACAGGCGGATAGATGGAAATGCCGGGCGGCAAGGGAGAGGTGACTGAAAAGTCCGCGTTTATCTCACAGATACACACCGCGCACAAGTACGAGGAGAAACGTATAAAGATCGACCATTAGATGCGCTTTAATTAAGTGGGAAGATCGGAAAAGGAGATAAGATTTTACTTATTTTAAAAGCTACGGGTTGCTGTTTATATTAACAAGGTTTAAGATCTTAAAAAGATAGTAAGTATTTAAGAAATTTCTATATTTGCTAGAATATATCAACATCATGTTAAGGAAAGCTTCCTAGGCAGAATAAAAGGATTGATACCCTTAAAAATTAAATAAAAACAATTGCAAATTTGCTGACAACGACTACGCATCATTCTCAGACTGATCTTAAACGAATTTATATACTTAATGGGTTCACAATAAACCCCCCCGTTCGCTGCGAAAACAAAAGTGCCCTCGCATTCTCGTAGAACTAAGGAAAGAGTAACGAAAATAAATAAACAGCGACTACAATTTTGAAAGCAAAAACGACGAAAATAATTGCACAAATGAAACGGAGAGAAAAAGACGCGAGCAACAACAAGAAAACAAAATAAAACAAGAAAACAAAAATTAAAACGAGCACAACATGGCGATGGCGATGGCGACGTGTGCGTTATTTAAATGATTTTGCCAGTTTGCCTCGCTGCGGCGCTGTCTCAATTTAAATGTTTTTTATAGCCTGCATTCGCCGACTGCCACTCCTAACGTAACAGAGACAGAGACACACACATCAGCGAAAGCGAGAGGGACAGAACCCAAACTGAACGAAATGAAACGAAGCGAAAAAGTTAACAAAATCAACAAACAAACACACACCATAAAGGCAAAGGCAGAAATCGTTTAATTTATTCTCAATGCGTATGAAAACGAAAATACAATTCGAGCTGAGCTGAGCTTTGCTTTGCTTCTGCCTTTGCCTTCTTTATCGCTCGTCTCTATATTGCTCATACGCCGTGTTGACTCAATCTGAAGCTTACACCGAAAAAATACTTAAAACCTGAGAATATCACGTTTATTGCGGGCTTAATGGAAAAAATATAGCTTAATTATATTTTTTCTTCTTCTAGAACTTTCAATTTTACGATAGAGCGTAATAAAAAAAATTCTGACTGTAAAAATGTGTTTTTTAGGCTTCAGACAACACAAGAAACCTTTCTTAATAATCTTTAAAATATCTAATAAAGAATTTAACTTCCAGAAATTGCAAAAATTCACCAATATGTATTCATTTTATGCTTTCTGTGTATCGCTCTTCCTTTTTGGGCGCTTTTCTTTCCTCTCTTTTGGGGGAAATGAAAATGGAATTGGTCACCGGGGGAACCAGAACCATTTATCTTATTGAATACTCGGAAAAAATTCCTGCTTTTCCCTCGCCACCACCACCACCACCGGTGTCTTAATTGTTTTCTCTTCTTTTGCCGACCATTGTCTTCTGGGTATATCTCTCTGACAGTCTCGGTTATTGTTGTTATCGCCATTTAGTTGGCAGGCCGCAGCTGCAGCGCGTGCGTGTTGGCAAGCCCCCGATTTGAGGGCACTGTTACAAGGCTGTCGTCGTCGTAGCGGGCCTAGTCGCTATGTCTCCGGCTCTGTCTGCGATCCAAGCGTTCCCGCCCAAACCATCTCTCAGTACCCCAAAATTGGCCAGACAACATCGTCTTAGTTTTACAAGCGCGTTGGCAGTTGCATTCTTTGCGCTTTCAGCCACGCCAGCTAGCTAAACTTGGCTTGGTCTAGGTGATTATTGGAGCAAGACGAATGAGTGCCTAGATATATATATCTGAGACGTCGTATCTGTGAGCTGCAACTTCTGAGAACAAGTTTTGCGCCCGACAGTATCCAGCTGTGAGCTGAACTTTGGCCGCGATGCAATCAAAGGCAGCCAAAATGCCACACAATCAGCTGCCAGAAGAAGAAGGCTAACAGAATAGTCAAGTTGGAAGCACTTTGGTGAGACTTTTCTCAAAGGAGTTCTTACTTAGGCGTTGATTAAGCCAAACTTAAGTTTTGCACAGAGTCTGAAAAAATATGGCCAAGAATATAAGAATGTCTATGAATTATTCAACAGCCTTGTTAATGGAGCTTAATCTTCATTTAAAACTTCATTATACAAAAGCGAATACCCCTTTTAATATAATTTTAAACTACTTATAAGCTTTTACTTTATTTTTTCTATAGCAAACTACTTTTTTTGCCACCCTTTACAATCTCTACTTTGAAGACAAACGCCTTTAAATGGTTGCCATAGGCCAGAGCCCAAGTTTAATTAGCTTATCAGTGAAATGCGACTGAATAGCTGCTAAGGCGGGCCTCCCAATCACCCCACCACTTCCACTGATCGCCCCCTTCTAGCCCCTTTCGCATTGATAAATAATCAGAAAATCCGTTGAGTTAATGTAAATAGGCAGACTTAATGCCGCGATACTTAGTACCCATGACTACGACTACGGCGGACGGAGTCTAATTGACTTGGCCCAAAACAAATGATTGATGGCCTTCCTTCTCGAGCAGCAAAAACGAACGAGAAACGAAATGATTATAATTGGTGCCAATAAAACTGTAGACGACACATGTCGCATGGAAATCGGAGGCGAAACATACATAAATATAAAACCGAGAGCAGAGCCATAACACATGCCGAGAAAGACAACTAATTTTTCGGGCTAGGCCAAAAGGTCAGGCAAGGTCATGGTCAGCGATTACCGCACTTTTTTGGGAGCATTTCTCCTCCGTTTTGAGGCTCTGCCAGAAATTTACAACTCTCTTGATTGCGTTTAGTTTCTAGTTTTTTACATTTCCACAATTTCTAAACTTTATAAGGCATTCACACGCAGAGCTCTTCCTACTGCCTTTTGTTTTGTTTTGTTTTGTTTGTACATAAAACTTAATATAATTTATTAATTACCAGCAGCGTTTTGACTTTGATAAAAAGAAACACAATTTCGTTAATGGCCAACGGGCACGCCATAAGCCGAGAAAAGGGGAAAAGAAATAAAGTACGATTCATAATAAAATAAAAGATGTATATTTCTATAACTGCGTTTTGCTTTGACATTATTCATGGCGGCTTTCTCTCCCCCAACATCATCATCATCATCTTCTTCTGCGGCTGCTTCTTCCTCCCAGCCTTTCAAATGGGTCAAGTGTGAATGAATACTTTTCTGTGAAAATTGTGGGAGTTGGTTGAAATTCCAGGGAAAAATTGTAGCTGAAAAGGTATATAAACCTCGAAACTGTTTAATATGGGACTTTTCTCTCAAACTGCTGTTTAAGTTGACTTTTAAGCATTGCAAACTCTATTTGAATCTTTAAATATGTCTCTAAATTCTGGGAAATTAAATAAAGTAACTTTTTCCATATTAATTAGAGTATTTTTTACTATATTAGCAGTTTAATAAATGGTTTTATTATATAAACTATGTGTTCTACATTTATAACAAGTCTATTTTTTAAGTATTCCCTTGGCATAAAAAACAAATTAAATAATCTACTATATATAATGTAAATTTCTTCCAGTGCGAACCTGTGTAACATAATTCCTAGATTTATCTATCCCTCCGGCGAGGGAATTGTATAAATTTCTCTGAAAATTGTGGGATTCTGTTTCAATGGAATTAAATGAAATTGAAGGTAGGAAAATATGGAAAATAAACAAATCATATACAGGACTTATCTTTAATGTACACATTTCTGTGGAATTGGTATAGATAAATAATACACAAACCCTTTGTAAATGGATACAAAATAAGCACTTCCATTGAGTGGTTGTTATACAAGCTGCTTTGTCACTTTTAACTTCTGTTTTTATGTACTTTAAGCACTAAAAATTCCTCTAAAGGTAATTTGTTTGCCTTTGACTTTATCAGTTGTCTAGTTTGTCTTTCAGAGAGATTAGAGTCGTTGTTTCGCTCTAACTTATTGCCAGTTTGTGTTACAGTTTGCATTTACGACGCGCATTCTGACGCTTATGGCAATTAATGATTCGATGTTTATGAGTACTTTACCCCCTTTGGGGGGTCTCGCTCGGCTGCGAGCAGTGAGTGGTCATGCTCGACTTTATTTTTTTTCAGCGAAAACATCACGTAGAGAGAGAGCATCCGGAGGGGGATACCAAGAAAGCCCAGTCACCGAGGGAAACTAATTAAAAGAATTCCGTGTACGGACGAGCAACGAGCGACTGTCGCGGCCAGAACGTTCAAGTAGAGAAATGCCTTTTGTCTCATAATCAACTCTCTGGCACTCACTCGTTCCCTTCGCTTGCAAGCAAAAACATTCCACTCAAAGCAATCAATCAATCAAACAGCGCGTCGTCCATCAATCTCTGGCTAAAGTCAAAACAAAAACAAAACGGGAGTAGTTATACCCTTGCCCTGAATACCCTTCGTTCGCTTCGTTCGCCCAAAGAAAGTACGAAATGTAGTCAATAAATTAATATCTCATCCGGCAATATGGTGAATAATAGCCATCTGTGTGAATTTACAGATTGATATATTGCATAATAAATAAGGAGGTTGGATGGTTAGGGAACATGTTCCCCTAGATATGATGTAAGTTTAGATTAGGGACCTAGTTTTGTATGTAAACGATGTGCTTATTGTAATAATGGGAAACATATGGAGCAAGCTAATGATTGTTCAATTGAGAAACTCTTAGAAAATAAAGAAAAGGCTACATATCTGTCAGGTTTTACCTCCCTAGATCTGAGTTATCACTTTTCTAATCTACCCTAAAGAGGAATCATAACCCATAAGATCTCTGTCAGCTCATCGATTGCGAATCACCCAACGTCTAATAATTATTCTAGAATACTTACGTTCATGTAAATTGTGGTGTGTGGTGATTTTGTGGAGCAATCCAATGTTGGCAAAAGTTTGTGTGTGTTTCTTGTTGGATGTTTGGAGCAGGAGTTGTAGACATAGTAGACAATGTCCAGCTAGACGCAGATGTGGTTGTTGTAGTAGTGGGTGTTGGTTTTTTGGGGTGGAGCTGTTGTTACAGTTGTTGTTTTTGTAGTTGTAAGTAGTAGACATATATATAGACAAGACGACGACAACGACGACGACGACGACGATGAGGACGAGGTCCGCGATGCCACCACGCCGGTGGAGCGGAGTGGCATCAGCAGGAGCAGTTGCAGTTGCATGTTGCAGGACACAAACGCAATAGCAGATACAATTACAGTTGCGCAGCCTGCAGAACGAGGGGGAACGAGAGGCGGCGGCTGGCTGACGGAGAGAGTTCTCTTAGAATTCAGCAAACTCCTTGGCGCACTTCTCGGTGCTGGAGATCCGCAGCGCCTCCTCCTCGTAGTCGTCGAAATTGCTCGTGTCGCCGGGACCCTTACACCGCGGAATGAACGGCGCCTCGATTTTCTTTTGGAAGATCGCAATCCAGTCGGTGGAGGCGAACCACTTCTGGTTCTTAATATCATTGACGCCCGCCTTCAGATTGCCGTAGCGCTTGGTCAGGTCCACCTGCAGCAGGTTGCGCAGCAGGTCCTTCAGATCGGAGCCAAAGTGCGACGGGAACCGCACCTTGCCGGACACGATCTTCTCGTAGATCTGGATGGGCTGATCCGCAAAGAACGGCGGATAGCCGGCGGCCATCTCGTAGACGAGCACGCCCAGCGCCCACCAGTCGACGGCCTTGTTGTAGCCCTTGGAGAGAATGATCTCGGGGGCCAGGTACTCGGGCGTGCCGCAGAGCGTCCAGGTGCGGCCCTTGACCCGCTTGGCGAACCCGAAGTCCGTCACCTTGAGGTAGCCCTGCGAATCGATCAGCAGGTTCTCCGGCTTCAGATCCCGGTAGATGAGGTCCAGATAGTGCAGGTACTCGAAGGCCAGCACAATCTGCGCCGCATAGAAGCGCGAGTGCGGCTCCGAGAAGCGTCCCACCTTGCGCAGATGCGAGAACATCTCGCCGCCGGGAACGTACTCCAGGACCATGTAGAGGTTGGAGTTATCCTTGAAGTGGTAGCGCAGCGAGACGAGGAAGGGGAACTGGATGGCCTGCAGGATGCGCTTCTCGTTCAGCGTGTGCTCCACCTGCTTCAGCTTGACCACCTTCTGCTTGTCGAGGATCTTCATGGCATAGTAGTCTTTCGTGGGCTTGTGCTGGACGATCATGACGCGACCAAACGACCCGGTGCCCAGTGTCTTGATCCGCTCGAAGTCATCGAGGGCGGCGGTATTGGTCGGATTGCGGCGCCACTTGTCCTCGAACTCCTCCTTGGCCTGCTCGAGGAACTCCTTCACCGTCTCGGCGGCATCGACCTTCTTGTTCGACGTGGTGGCGTTGTTGCCCATTTTGGAGATGGTGCCCGTTAGCGATGATAGCCGGAATGTGGCGCTGGCCGACACTTGAGCGTGATCCTCACCGCTAGCTCCTGCTGCAGATGCTCCTCCTCCTCCTCCTCCTGCTCCTGTTCCTCCCGATGCACCCCCTGATGCTCCTCCTGCTGCTTCCGCTGCCGCTCCCGAGCCGGAACCGGTCGTGGTGCTTGTGGCGGCGGAGGGCGTGCTCTTGGCGGCGGCGGCTGCTGCTGGCGACGGGCCGCTGCTGCTGCTGCTGCTAGTAGCCTGTTCCGCTGCGGCTCCTCCTCCGGCTCCTCCCGCTGCCGCTCCGCCCTCCTCCTCGCAACTGGACTGCGCCTGTAGCTTGCCCTCGCCGGATTGGGAACTACTATGATGGGACTTTTTCTTTTTTAGGAACTGCAAAATGGACTTAGCTATTTTGCCGAGTTACGGGTTACCGGAGCGGATGAAATGGCGGTCCTGCTGGGCCCAAGGGAGAGCTTCACGCTGGAGCTCTCTCTCTTTCTCGCTTGGTTCTCTTTATCCGTTTATTTTTTGGGGTTTTTTGGAAGCGTTTGGTTTTTAGACGCGTTTAAATTCTGGTTTCGCTTAGCTTAACACGTTCGCCGTTTCTTTTTGTGTATGTTTTTTTGTTTTTTTTTTTCGTTAAAACTAGTTTACACTTTAGGCTTAGACTAACATTTGGTTTAACACTTTTTTTTTTTTTTAGGTTTCTTATATGCTCGCGATTCGAGAAGCTGCAAAGAGAAACGAAAGAGAGGAAGAGAGTGTGAGAGAGAGAACGGCACAAATTAGCAAAAGGAATTTAGCTAAAAATAAAGAGTCCAGTTAATCGCTATTTATCTTTATATCGTGCCTGCGTGTGCGTGTGTGCTAATTAATTGAATTTATATTTTTCACTCTTATACTGTTCTTCCCAGCGCTTTGTTGGCACTTTTTTATTAATGCCGAACCGAGCCGAAAAAGCTGCTGCTTATAATCACTGAATAAATAAAGCAAACGAAATCACAGATAAACTCGAAGTTAAAAAGGGGGAAGAAAAGGCCGAGAGACAGAGAGAGCGGAGAGGAGAGCAAAAGAAAGAGAGGAAGCGACTTTCGATCGTGTCAAGTGTCAAACAGCTGATGTAGTGCCAGCTCGCTCACTCTCACGTTACACCCGCACACGCATATTTGTTGCTTCTTCTGCTTCTTTCTCACGTCCCACTAAGCTTTCTGTCTATTTAAATTATTAAATACTTTTGGCACCACAGTCTTGTTGCCTTTTGCTTTTGTTTTTGTTTCTTTTTCTTTTTTTTGTTTTTTCAGCTTTTTGCTTTTGCCTTTGCACTTTGCACGCTGGTGTAGGTGCGCTGTTGCTGTGTGTGTACGTGTGCGCTTCTGGTTTAATTTTTGCGATCTCGCTTTGGCGCTATCTTCGCTGGCACTTTTCTACATTTCGCACACTTTAAATTAGTTAAATTGGCCTTTATTGCACGTTGTGCTAAATTTTCGTTATTCGATTTGGGCATAAAAATCCCGTGCTTTAAACAAATACAATCGCACGCATACACACACAACGTTCGGGCTCGCGCACACATACACGCGCGCACACAGATTGGATAATCGATTTTTTTTCACATCCATTTCCTTTTGAGTTTGTTTGACTTTGTTTTTGCTTTTTTCGATTACTCCTTTGCGAAATTACCTTTTTGCAATTTTTTACTACAATGCCAGCGGTTTGAGTTCGCGTTTAGAAATATTACATTCGACTTTCCGATCAATTATGTGCACTGTAGCTGTGGATTTGATAGCTTAGATTAAAAATACCCGCATAGCCGCCGAACCGAGTTCCCGTCCAACACGTTCGAAATTTTTGTTATAACTGCCAATCGACAGCAATGTTGCCACATGAAAATTTTGCTTTCCCCCTAAAAAATCTCAAATAATCGATATTTGCCCCTAAAAAATCCAGTCTTCCCCCCAAATTCAAAAAAATCTGATAAATTCAAATAATTAAAAGAATAAATATCTAATTATGACGTGGAACTTTGCAAAGCGGAAAAATTTCGGTGGAATACCAGTTCTTAGTATCTGAAAGGCGCGTTAACGGAATTTTCCAACATCAGCTGGCAAAACTTTCAGGCGATAGGAAAATCGTGTGCAGTATTTATTTTGATATTTTCTCCATTTTAGGTGATTTCTGTGCTAGGCAATATTGATATTAAAAAAAAATAATATTTTTCCACCTCTATCGATGGTTTCGATGAAAATCGTAAGGAAAAGAGCGGATTTCTCCTCCACGGCAACTGGGCGCACTTAAAAACGTAATCTTGCGACGTAAGGAAAAATACCAACAGTGATTAAAAATAATAATAAATACAGATAAATATAAATATAAATATATAAATTTGGAAGGAAAAATTAGATAAAAGCGTTTGATTTGCTCTAACTTCTCTATTTTTCAGAAGCAGAACCATGAGCAACATCATATTTTGAAAAGATACACATATAGTCAAAGCAGCAAAAGTTCATAAATTTGTGAGCTGGATTCCTGCTAAACTAGTAGGATATCCGAAAAGTAGTAAAACAAAAGTGTTTCAGCTCGAGCTATTTAGAACGACAAACAGACAGACAGACAAACAAAATAAATATAAATATCTTTTAAACAGAGTATCGAATCGATATCTCGAACACAACAGCATTTAAAAGATCAGAATTTTGTTCCACTACCCCCAACGCCAATTTTTTAAATTTTAATTTTTTCACTTTCATTGCTATTTTTCCTAAACTAATTTGTTTTAGAAAAATCTTAGTATGCTGTTTCAAAGAGTGTACAATACCTTATGATCACTATATAAATGATTCTGGTGGGACTATCATAGCAGATTTTGAATTTCACGACTCTATATAATAGTCTCCTTGCGTACCAAAGGCACTGTGCTCATCGTTTAATAATTGTTGTATAAACATTACCAGCATAAAAGCTTTTAAAATTTTAGATTTTTATCTATTAAAGTATAATAATATCAGAAAATTAAATTTTTTAAAGATTTTTTACAATAAATATAAATATTTGGTAAAGAACTCTGTAAATATACCATACGATAAGTATCGGTTAAAAGTGGTACGGCCAGACTTCTGGTATTATTGAGCAACCCGCCAACGGTATTCCATCGTCAACGCACGTGTTTTGAAAACGCTTTCAATTACTTCTGTGCAAATTGCCCTCAGTGAAGCACCAAGCCGAGAGGTAGCATTTAATTTGTATTTATACCAAAGTACAGGACAACAAGAAACTTGAAAATGGTGAGTTAGCTATTACAAACCTTGTATGGATGTGGAATACTAACATTTTCATACCATTCGCAGACTGAGGAAGTGAATCCCAAGGCATTCCCCCTGGCCGATGCCCAGCTCACGGCCAAGATCATGAATCTGCTGCAGCAGGCTCTGAACTACAACCAGCTGAGGAAGGGTGCCAACGAGGCCACCAAGACGCTGAATCGCGGCTTGGCCGATATCGTGGTTCTTGCCGGCGACACGGAGCCCATTGAGATCCTGATGCATCTGCCGCTGCTGTGCGAGGACAAGAACGTGCCCTACGTCTTCGTGCGCTCCAAGCAGGCCTTGGGCCGTGCCTGCGGCGTTTCCCGGCCGATCGTCGCCTGCTCGGTGACCACCAACGAGGGCAGTCAGCTCAAGTCGCAGATCACCTCCATCCAGCAGGAGATCGAGCGGCTGCTAGTCTAGGTTCCATTAGATGTTTAAGTGAAAAGTACAAAGTTGGTAATTTCAATAAACATGTGTATTTTTTAATAAAAATGTTCGTTTTTGTTGTTGTTGGCCGCCGCACATGGTCTTTGATTGGAGTGACCGTTTGCCAGACACCGGAAATTTCACTCCGAGAAATACTAGAATATACTAAGACAGCGGGTCAGCTGATTTCGCCGGCAGTGCAGGCAGTTTTTCGTAGAAACTTTAAATTCTTTAAAAATCTTATAAAAACATAAACATGAATGATCCTGTAATTATTTAGAAAGCAATAGCTGCTACAATTGCCTTTTATAGACGTGGTATTTCTTAAATAATTGAATATATCAATACAAATCAATTTTTGCCCCCTGAAGTTCTAGCCAAATCTCGGCGCGAAACCCGCTAGGCGCGCAGCACTGGTCCCCCAACGTTGGTGTCCCGTGTGAATGTCCATTCATCCCGTCGCCCGGCCGTGTGTAATTTGGCAACTGCTTGGAATTAACCCAATGACAACGATGCAACGCCGCCTTTGTGAACCGAGGAAATCTCTGGCTGGCTGCAAGTGACAAGCGGCGAGCGAAATCGAAGCACCAACGAAAACCAAATCCTGACCAGCAACCGAGCGACGAAATGAAGCTGCTGGGCAAATACGTGGACAAGGGCATGCAGGGGTGAGTAGCGCCGCCGGATCGAGGATGAAGCCCAGGATAACATATTAACTGCTTGCAGCAACGTGACCCTGATGCCGGAGGAGTCGGAGGACATGTGGCACGCCTACAACCTGATAGCCGAGGGCGACAGCGTGCGCAGCACCACCATCCGCAAGGTGCAGAATGAGACGGCCACCGGCTCCTCCACCAGCAGTCGCGTCCGCACCACGCTGACCATTGCCGTGGAGAGCATAGACTTCGACACGCAGGCCTGCGTGCTCCGCCTGAAGGGGCGGAACATCGAGGAGAACCAGTACGTCAAGATGGGCGCCTACCACACCCTGGACCTCGAGCTGAATCGCAAATTCGAGCTGCGGAAGCCCGAGTGGGACACCATCGCCCTGGAACGCATCGAAATGGCCTGCGATCCCACGCAATCGGCGGATGTTGCCGCCGTTGTGATGCAGGAGGGATTGGCCCACGTCTGCCTGATCACGGCCAGCATGACGCTGGTGCGGAGCAAGATCGAGGTCTCGATACCGCGCAAGCGCAAGGGCAGCGTCCAGCAGCACGAGAAGGGTCTGGCCAAGTTCTACGAGCAGGTGATGCAGAGCATCCTGCGGCATGTCAACTTTGACATTGTCAAGTGTGTGCTCATCGCCTCGCCGGGCTTTGTGCGGGATCAGTTCCACGATTACATGTTCCAGCAGGCGGTGAAGATGGACTACAAGCTGCTGCTGGACAACAAGAGCAAGTTCATGCTGGTGCATGCCTCCTCGGGCTTCAAGCACTCCCTAAAGGGTTAGTTCTTGTAGATTTCTTTCTTGTTTTACTTTTTAATATATCTTTTTTAAAATCCCCAGAGGTCCTCCAGGATCCTGCCGTCTTGGCCAAGATGTCCGACACCAAGGCCGCTGGCGAGGTCAAGGTTCTGGAACAATTCTACATGATGCTGCAATGTGAGCCCGCCAAGGCCTTCTATGGCAAGAAGCACGTCCTCCGGGCCGCCGAATCCCAGGCCATTGAAACGCTGCTCATCTCGGACAATCTTTTTAGGTGAGTTCCAGTTGGGTGAGCTTTAGCCTTCCGCTCCCAGCTGAGCACACATTAGGCTCAATCAAGCGGAAAGATCAAGAGCATGAAACCTTCAACTTCATACAAAAATCAGCCAGAGTGCGTTGACAATTGGTGGCCACATGTCGCCATATGGAGCATGTGTCACCAGCCTGGTGGAAAGACTGCGAATATTATTGGGGTGCTTGAGGAAATCTGAAGAAGCGGCAATCAATTTTATTATTCGCTTGATTGTTTCTTAATTAGTTTGCTATGCGTTTGGGGATTTTAATTGATTTGGGTTTAGATTTCAGCGTAAAATCATAATATTTGCTATATAATAATGTTTTCTGAGTCTTTTTTAGATTTTATTTGTTATCTTCCTTTAATTATATGCAATTTTTGGTAATTCTTTTCTATAATAATGCCAGAAAACACTCGAAATTTTTGGTTTTTATTTACTTAAACTCAAATGGTCAGAAAAGATTAGAATATAAATCAAATTTAAACAAATTCTTCAACTTAAACAATTTATTTAGAGTTTATTTGAGTATTAATGAAAAATAAGTCACAAAAAACTCTTTAAAACCAATGATTTCCTTCAATATTTCATTGATTAAATATTTTTAATAATATTAAACATTTTATTTAGAGTTTATTTAGGTCTTAATGAAAAATATGTCACCAAAAACTTTTTAAAACCATTGATTTCTTTCAATATTCAGTTCAGTTTCAGTTCTAAATACTTTTTATTGATACAATCACTTAAAAAGTTGTCTAAACTCGTTTACTTTATATGATTCCCATTGAAGAATTCTTCAGAAAAACGTAGAACAGTTAACAAATATAATTTCACATTAATAAGAAACGAAAACCAAGCACTTTACGCAAGATTAACAGATAACTAAGAGAATGTATTTATTATAGCCTCTCAAGTAGCGATAACTCGAGTTCTACTCGTGACAAATGTCACAAGGGTCTCGCCTCTAGACTCTAGAAAAGTTAGAGGCACTTCTAACCCTCCTCCAACCACTCCAAAATCACCTATGGACTCCAACATAGCTTGTTCTTCCGCTGACAAATTCCGCAGATCTGCTCGCAATCAACCCGCGTTTTAGCCATTTAAAGAAAGCACGTCCGAGAGCATTAATTTGTTGGCCTCATACCGACGTGCTCATGATCAAGGTTGCCCCAATCAATGTCGCGTCTCCCCACCATTTTTGGCTGACTGTCTGTTCTGTTTCGGTTCTATGTAGTACCGATTCTCCTCTACGCTTCTCCGCTATATTCTCTCTACAAAGTTCTCTGCCTTTGTTTACATTTTAATGGGCCGTTGAAATTCCATTTGAGAATATTTTTCGCCTGCTAACTGCGTGGTGTGGCTGGCAATTAAATGAGAACTAAGACATATAGGTTTCTTATTCACTTAACATTTTAATAAACTTAATGTTCTAGGCACAAGGTGTTCTATTTTAGCACATTTAATCAGTCCGCTTTGGGTTTGTGAGGTTTCCCTAGAAGGCACTCTTCTTCCAATCTCAAAAATTGTTCAGATCGCAGGCAGACGCTATCGTCGTCGTTGTCGTCGTGGACTCGCCTTTATCTCGACATTTTTGATTACTGCTGATTGTTTCGCCATTGTGCCGAGAGAGAAATAAGAGAGAGAGGAGGGAAATATATTATATGATCTTTGCTTAGGTTTTTCACTTAATTTACCGCCTTCGCTGCTGTTCATTCCACTGATTTTTCCTCAGCTTGTGCTGGTACACGGGATCCTCCTCCATCATCAGCCGCTTGAAGCAATCGTCGAGGGTTTCCCTCAGCGGCAGCAGGCGATGGGGTGAGGGCGGGGAATTTGGCAGAGTTCTGTGCTCCAGCTTCTTGAGGGACTCGCACGTGGTCGGTGGTGCCACTGGATAGCCCAGCTCGGAGATGGTGTAGTCGGGCTGTCTGGTGAGCATCGCGGTGTTAAGTGGCCGGCACTTGAGTAGGAACTGGAGAGGAGAGATACATATGAATGTGAGTTGGAGTGCAGAGAGTCAAGTGGAGTTGATATTTGGACAGATAATCCCACAGATCGAGTTAAAGTGGGTTTTAACTTATTGGTTCTTAAATATTTATTTTTATCTAAATATTTATTTTCTTATTGTGACAAATAATGGGGGTTTTAGTTAAAAACAAAAAGGAAAAAGCCTTGTGATGGATATTTCATAATTTTCTGTTACAAGGATGCATAAATCCTATCCTAGTTGTCCTTTCTAATATATAACATCTTTAAATACATATTTCATAATTTCAGCAACCTTTAAGTAATCCCTAAAAACCAAGTCTTATCTATAATGAACCTATACTCGAATGGTGTCGGCTTTAATGTGTCGTCAATGCCCTCATTATAAATAAGTGTTCTTATCAGAAATAAAGTAATTGTAGGAACCTAACATGCTGAGCCATTTTGAGGAATGTTTCCGATAAGTTCTGCCCTATTATTACTTACTATTATTTAAATATCTGTTAGCTTAGCTTTCTCCCTGCTTTTATCATCGTCCCTCACCCATTTAGTCCATATCCGTTGCCACTCATGGTCGAATTTCGTAGCTTGATTTTTGCGTGCTCTGTTTTTTTTTTGGCGTCTCTCTTTTTATAGCTCTGTTTTTGCCAGACGAGTTTCGATTTGCAAATTGCTCAGTCTGTGAACTAAACTCTGATGTAAATAAGCTGCGCCCCATATATAAGCCTCAAAAGCCGTGGGGAATCGAAACCTTCGACGCTCTGTGAGCCATTTCTTGTGCTAATTGTTAGAACTCGCTGTGGGCGCGAGAGATGGAGCAAAGACAGAGACAGAGGGAGAAGAGAGAACCGGCGTAATAAACAACAAAATAAAGAAAGAGAATTTTAATTTATTTAATCACTCCGTTTATGGATTGCCTTCGGGGGCAGCTTTTGAAGCGGACGCACTCGAGTTCTTTAGGTTTATTAATTCTCCCTTCTTGGGTATGTTCTGGGCTCTACTTTTAGATTTCTAATGGGAGTAATGTAATGTGATCTAGTTGTAATAATATTTATTAAGTCAAAGAGTTCTATACAAAAGATACTTTAAAATAGAAGCTTAATCCTTAAAAACTGATCTATTTTAATATATTTTTTCCATATTTAATCTTTATATTAAAATATATAAAATATCTAACCAATATCCCTTGCAAAATATCTTAAATACAAGCCCCAGTTATATATATGTTATTCTCTCTCTGTAGCTAAGCTTATCAAGTTCTTCTACTGACCAAATGCATTTGCAATTTTCCTCTTCAACTGGTTCTTCTCCCCCTCCCCCTCTTGACTAGATATTTTATAGATTTTTTTTGTATTTTTTTCCACATAAAATGTATGTGTCCAACCAGTTTTTCTAGTCCCTCTTTGTCTTGTGCATCAAAAAACGTGCCCCCTTTAAGCGTTTTTATTTGTTGTTATTTTTGTCGCAGCTGGCCACGCTTGTAAATATTGTCTCGTAAGACAATTGTTTATACTTACATACATATATTTACAAATATATATTTAAATATATATGTATATATTTATATTGTGAAAGCCCTGAGAAAACAGACTCGAAAAAGTTTAAGGTTGAGCAAGAAGTGAAAGGTCTGAAAGGCCGGGAGTGTACGTTATTGATACCCTAAATGGGCGCGGAATGTTCAATGAACACAGTTTTTTATATGATTCACTTTTATTGGGGTTTTGGTTTAATTTTTAAGGGTTTTCCTTGCTTGTTTTGGTTTGTTAATGGTTTGGGGTTGGGTGTTGTTGGGTTAACTGATGGGGTAACCCAATGAGTTGGCTGATTTTTGAAATGATCGCGCAGCAAATAAGTGCTTAAAATCAAGGCGTTCCCTTTAAATAAAGGGGGTTTACCTAACAAGGTTTATTTGGTAATGAAAAGAGGTCATGCAAAGCTGATTTTTAAATCCAAAACTTAAGTTATTTCATGGTTTTTCGATACTCTAATAGGTAAAAGGTCTTCAGAAGGGTATTTTGATATAAAACCTTTAGCTATTTCTTGATATTTTTAATTCTCTAATGAGAGGGCTCTTTCAAAAGATTTTTAAACCCAAAAATATAGGTATTTTTTTATTGTTTTGTTTCCTTAATTAATAGTGATATCATTTCTTGGTTTTCTAATGATAAAACATCTTGAAATGGTATTTTCAAACACAAAAATGTAGTTAAATCTTCTTATTTAGATTTTCTATAAAGAAGAGGTCTTAAAAAAGGGGATTTTAAAATTAAGACTGTTGTTATTTCTTGATTTTTTGCTTCTCTAGTGAGAACAGCTTTTTAAATTTGAATGTTTCTGATTCTTCTTTTATCAGAAGAGCTTTTTAAAATGGGATTTTCTTGATTCTTTTGTTTCCATAATGAGAAAAGGTTCTTAAAGACCAATTTTAATATCAAAACTGTAGTTATTTCCTTAGGTTGTTAATTCCCAGTCGCATTTAGAGCGTATCCAAGTTCGTGTCTGTCCAGGTTGACTCAAGTTCACGTTCTTCCCTCCATTTCTCGCACATTTAATTACACATTTCTACGCGCGCACTCTCTGGATATCTTTGGTGTGCCGCCCGGCCACCGCACTTTCCCCCGCTTTCTGGCCAAAAAGTCAGGGGCTGCTTTCTGGCCTCGTGCACATACACACGCTAATTCCATTAAACAATTGATTCCATTGTGCAATCATTGTCACGCAGCAAGGCAACAGTGGCAGCTACAGCTAAATACCTTTACATGATGTTCGGTGCCTGGGAGCAACATCAGTCAAAGATTGCATGTACCGGTTGCAATGGCTCACAGTTGAGCGCAGCTTGCGGTTAGTTAGTAGCTACTCATCCGCTAAAAAAAAATATCCCACAAATATATGCAGGTAGCAGATGAAACTGTATCTGATGCCGATGTATCTGCATTTTTGAGCTCTGAGTCAACGGAAAATCATGAAACAAAACTCGAAATGGTTGGGAGACTTCGGCCTTTCTCAAAAAAAGATTTAACCAACTTTCACTTGGCGAGGAAAACGCACCTTTCTGTATCTTTTTTTATGCGTATTTTGTGCACTTTTCTTTTACTTTTCTTGCTTTTTTGAGGTTGCTGCTGCAGTTTTGCGGTTTTTTTTTTTGCTTCTTGTTAGCGGGGTCTTAGCACCAATTTTTCTTTTCGCGTGGCAATCTTTGCCGGTTCGATTTGGGTTTGGGTTTCTGCCTCTCGAGAGTCGCTCGGTAGGTCGATGTTGCCCGCAAGAAAGCCGCTTTGCAACTAATTCTTCGCTGCGAGAAAAGACAGTCCCGCCAGTCAGCCAGCCAGCCGCTGCTCTCCCTCTCTCTGGCTCTGCACGTGCTGTAGACTCGATCGCTCTTCTCTCAGAGAGAGAGAGATTTCGCTAACAAAAAGCGGTTTGTTGTCGTCAATAAAAATGTTAATTGAAATTGAATTTGTATGGGACATTTAGCTTGGAATTTTTCATTTCTTATTCATACTTTTCTTACCTGATAAATTAATATTTTGTGCGGGGTTTTTGAACTGCACTTGGTTTTTATATGGGTCTGGTGGCACTTTCATTACCTCAAACGGGTGACTTCATGCTCTCTGTACGTTTGACATGCAAATCTCACCCCTCTCTGCTAAGGTGCTAAGGTGCTAAGGTGGTGGGTGACGACTAGGTGAACCCACTATTTCCAGTTAAACTTGACACCTTATTCATGGCGGATTAATGCCCATCACGTGCCCTGATCCCCAAGCACTTTGCTCGGTCCGGTTTGTGTGGAATGTGAAAGTGCAATAGATACGAATGCTTACATATCCGTATATGGTTGATAAATGTGTTTATTAATTGATGGAATGAGAATTATATTTGTCTTGCCTGTAGGTTTTATAGTTTTTCCTATAAATAAAACATTTTGTCACCTTTTTTTTTCCCTGCACAGATGTCAAGACGTCAATCTCAGGAAGGAGTATGTGAATTTGGTCGAGTCTGTACGCGATGCTGGCGGCGAGGTGAAAATCTTTTCCAGCATGCATATCTCAGGAGAACGTGAGTATCTGAATAAGGGAATAAATATGAGAACAAATCAAGGGGAGATATAAAGAATAATCTATGGAATTTAAGGGGAGAAATATGGTAAAATATATCAGGTTTAAGAGGAAAAATGAGGTAAAAAGTCATTAAATTTATGGAGAAAATCCTTAAGATTTTATGAGGTTTTTATAGAAATGAGAGCAATAATTTAGTAAGTAAATCCCTCTGAAGATTACGCCCTATTATTAAATAAAATAAAATAAATGTAAGGAAAGATTCTCCTTCAAGTCATTTGAAGAGGTTTTAATGAAATTAAGGCAATAATTAGTAAGGAAATCCCTATAATATGATAAATAAATCCTTAAGGAGTTTTGGAGGCAATAAATTAGTTGGAAATACCTACAGAGATTACGCAATATTATATTATAAATAAAATTAATTTAAGGAGAGGAAATCCTATAGATTTTAAGAGGTTTTTAAGAAATTTAAATTAAATTTATATTTAATATATATATTTTATTTAGAAAGAGTTTTTAGATTCTTGAAATCTTTGATCACTTCCAGTATTTTTCTCTGCATTTTTCTTTCCTTGAAAATAGAATAAAGAGTGCCATCTAATGACTCACTGTGGAGTGCTGAAAGAAACTTCTTCACTGATTTAATTAAGTGCATACACATGCTCCTTGGCCTCCTTAATTTAAGTGATAGAAACAAGCTACAAAGAAAAAATATACATGAAAAGATCTGAGAGAAATGAACAACTTCAGCAGCTGGTTAATTAAAATGCAAAAAGAAAACTAGGAAAAATAAAGGGAGCTCTAAGAGAGATATTTTAAGCCTAAGAGAAATATGAAAAGTTCTATGAAAGATATTTTAAACCTAGGAAAAAAAGAGGAATTCTGTAAGAGATGGTATCAACCTGCATAAGAAATTCCTTTGCTCTACAGTCTCTATGTAAAGCATTATAAGAATGAAGTAAATCTATCCCAGAATAGATCCATCTTTACATCACATGCCTCCACCACCTTTTTGGCCATTTCTATGCTCAATTTAAAGATTCATGTGCAGGCTGCCTGCCTCCCCTGTGTGTCTAATGACCTCGTTAAAGTCTATTTTTAAAAGCGGCGTTGCAATATGCTCTGCGCCGTAAACAAAAATATTTACATATATGATTTCTTGGAGGGGTCTCCCACATTACAAAGTCCATCGCAAGATGAGCGAAAAAATCAGCATCATCAATTTGCATTGAAAGGCTGCCAAGTAGTTTACAGAAAAGACTTTTCTTTTCATTTCGTTGGCAATTTAGAATTAATTAAAATTCACATATTGCGAATATTTTCGGGGTGTAAAAGTGCTTGAAATGCTTTAAATAGCAGCGTTCACAAGTGACTCACTACGAGTTCCTTTTTTTGGCAAGACTTTACGTTTTGCAACTCGAAAATGGGTCGTTGGGGGCTCCGAAATAGAATCCCCCTTTACTTTTTAGCTTGTAACTTTTTTCTCAAGTACTTTTCTTTCTTATCTCCACGCAATTTAATTCAATGAGACATTTTAATCAGCTTTAAATTACACAAGTGTATAAACATTGCAGAGAAGCCTTGTGTAAACATCACAAAAGTTTAAGAGAGATAAAGGGGCCTGGCTGGCAACGCAAATTATGTTCAAGTAAACAGAATCTGCTCACAGAACCTGCATTAATCCCTGGGTAATTGGGCAAACCCATGAATTTGTAATGCTCTGTGAATGTGAAGTTCACCGCTCGGCTGAGTCACGGCCTAGAACAACCGGTGAGCCTTGGGATTGGACAGCAGAAACGCCCACAACCCGGGGGGCATAAAAAATACTAGCTGCTGCTGCTGCAGTTCTGAGATTGAGATTGAGAGTAGTCACTGGGTTCAAGTGTGGATGGGCTTTGTGTAGTTGACTGGAAAATCTGGTTTTCTGCAATTTTATATTATATTATTTGTATCTTAAGTAACGCCTGATTTCCCCCCCTAGAACTTGCTCAACTCACTGGAATTGCAGCTCTTCTACGCTTTCCCATGCCCGAACTGGAGGACAGCGACGATGAGGACGACGAGGATGGTGCGGCGGGCGGAGGCGATAGCGATAGCGACTAGGAATGAAATATACTATAGGAATATAGGAATGTAATCTTGGCATTTGTTGAGAGAAGCTGTAGCCGTAACTAGCGATGGATATACAAGAGTAGAGAGGTAGCGTAATAGGGAACCACGACAGACTTGGACTGCGTCAGGGCATATACAATATATAAATAGTGCTAATTCGATACGATATATACATATATACAAAACCCCGTTGTGGCTGGGCCTAGCAACTTTTTGTAGTCAGAATCCCACCACTTTCTTGACTGAAGAAAGCCACACACACACACCCACAAACACACACACCCAACACATAAGATTATGAACTATAAACGTTGTGTTCAAACCAAAATGGCCACAATTTTTGGATAGCCTTGAGAGATAAACAAAAAAACAAATGTTTTAACTGCTTGATTTATTTGCTAAAATCGAAGGTTTTCGAATTGTTGCTGTTGCCGGCAGCAGCAGCAGCAGCTGCGTTTAACGTTATTGTACATTTTTCTATACAAATTTTAATTAACTTTATATGCTTAGAATTCCCAAAACAAAATTCATTGTTCATCATTTTGTAATGTGCAAAATAAAAGGTAACAAAATATTCTTCCAATATATTTTGGATATTGTTTTATTTAAGGTTCTCAGGGATTGTTGCTGGGTAAATAAATAAATAAATAAATTGTAGCAGGGTTGGGCACTCAGTTTGAGCATGGGAGCCCTTGAAATCGTAAAAGAGAAAGAACATGCAAAATAACATGAAAATTGCGAATATATATTTGATATCATATCAGCAGCATATTTATGGAATATTGTTTTGTTTTCTGGGGCTCATGGATTTTTCATGGATTAAATGCAGGGTTGGGCACTTAATTAGGAGATCGGTGCCTTTGAAATCATGAAGAGAGAATAATCGAGGAAAAAAAATAGAACATCGATAAAAGTGTACTCTGGCATGTGTGTATTTTGCTTTTGTAAGTCTGAGTCCGCGGTATTTGTCTTTGACGATGTGTAACATTTGTTTTTGTACTCCTGAGTGTGTGGAATTTACTCCCCACGATGTGTAAGTTTTGTTTTTGAACTTCTGTTCGCGTTATATCTGTTCTTTACGATATGTAATTATGGTATTTACTCCTGAGCTCATGGTATTTGCTCCCCACGATGTGTAAGTTTTGTTTTTGTACTTCTGATTGCGTTAATTTTGCTCCCCACGATGTGTAGGTTTGGTTTTTGTACTCCTGAATGCGTGGTATTTGTTCTATTGAAGTATAGATTTGGTTTTTTACTTTTAAGCTCATGATATTTTTTTCCACGATGTGTAAGTTTTGTTTTCGTACTCCTTAGCTTCCTTTATATCTCCCAAAAACACTTTTAAAATCCTTTCTTGCATTTTTTCTACATTTTCATTGTTTATTTTAAGTAAGCCTAAAAATCAAGACACTGAAAAAACCCCCAAAAGCATGCCCACTCCCAGCTAGCCCGCTCACTTGACCAGCTTGGAAGCCTTGGCCGCAGCGGCGGCTGCCTCCTTGCGCGCCTCCCGCTTGGCCGCCTTGCGGGCCTCCTTCTCGTCGGCCTCGAAGGTGCGACGCTTCTTGCGCAGCAGCCACTCCTCCTTCTCCTTGGTCTGCTTCTCGCGAATGAGTTTGCGGAAGAGGTTGCGGTGGCGGGGCTTCACCATGCGCGCCTGCAGGCGATGCTCATCGACCTCGGCCTTGTGCACCTGCCGCTTGTTGACCTTGTGCACCTTGCCCGACTGCACGGACATCTTCTGCTTCTCCTGCTGCAGGCGTTTTTCCATCTCATCGAGTTCGTCGTCTTCATCGGAGTCACCATCATCGTCTTCCTCCGAGTCCACCTCATCCTCGTTGACGCCATCGATGCCGCCAAACTTCTTGTACTCGGCCGTTTCCTCTTGGTAGGCCAACTGCAGCTGGGCATCGAGCAGCTCCTGGTCCACAGTCTCCTCCTCCTCCTTTTCGGGTTCCTCCTCGGATTCTTCATCGCTTTGTTCTGGGTTTTGGAATGTAAATTATGAAATAATCTTTATAGTTAAAGATTTCACTGATCTTACCATGCGTTTCGATCAGGGAGGGATCCAGCAGCGCCTTCTCCTCTGGCGGTATGTAAGTGTCCCGCTTGGAGTCCACGAATGGCGACAGATGCGGCGGCAGCTTCTCGCCCAGAAAGTACTTGTTGGTGGGCAGCAGCTGGCGCTGATTCACGCAATCGAAGAGCCACTGCGGCTGAATGTAGTCCCGCGAGATGTACTGGGTGGCCAGGCTGGGCCGGTCCACAATCTGGTGGGTAATAGTCTCATCACTTTCGTCGTAGGCAGAGCCAGGGAACACCGACGAGTCCCAGGACACCTTGCCGCCAAAGGAGCGGATGATGATGACCAGCGGCTCGCGGGGCACTTCGCGATTGATGAAGAACTTCAGACCCTTGAACAACGTGCGCAGGCGAGACACCTCCTGGGCCTCCTGCTTCATCTTGATGATGCGCTTCGAGTCGCCGTCCTGCTCCAGCAGCTCCATATCAATGTCCAGCTCCTCCTCGTCCTCCTGCACCTTGTCCGTGCGCAGCAGCTCAAAGTTGAGAGCGGCAATGCGATCGGACACGAAGCTAGCCTCGTCCTTGAGCGTCTCCTCGTTGTCCTGGAGCACGCTGCTCGGGAATTGCGGAGGATAGGCCAGATTGAGGCCATGGAACAGCCGGAAGTTGGTGAAGCCCAGCATAATGGTGTAGAACTCCACAAAGATGGACATCACCTTGAAGTCCACCTCCTGGCGGGACTGTGGCTTGAAGGGATAGTAGTGTGGGACAATCCAAGTGACCTTCTGGCCCTTGATCTCCGCCTGGAAGTAGTAGCCCTTAATGGAGATGAACACCTTGCGCAGCGACTTGGAGGCGATCACATAGTGCAGGAACTCGATGGTCAGGCGGCGGCAGAGGTTCGACTGCTCCCGGGGAATCAAGTGCAGCGAGGGGAAGGTGCTGAACAGGAAGAGCAGCGTCAGGCAGTCATCCAGATCCTTCAGGGCATCAATGAAGGTGGGGTAGCGCTCCTTGACAATGTGATCGAGCTTGATTTCAGGGAACAGGGCCAGGCGACGCTTCAGATTGCGGAAATCCTTAATGGCGCGGTCGCGGCTGCTCTTCTTGGCGAAGATCTGGGGGTTTACATGGGATTAGAGCAAGTTTCACAGGTTTTTGTGTGTCAAACCCACCTTGTAGTCACGCAGCGTCCACACTATGGACTCGTGCAGCAGGAAACGTATGTCCTTGGTGTGATACAGGACCTTGATCTCCGAAGATCCCTTCTGTGCCCTGCGCCTGTGCTTTGGCTCCCGGGGATACACGCCCTTGAGGATGCACAGCCTGCGGAAATCGTTCAGCGACAGCTGCAGTTTCCTGAGAGCAGCCCGTCGGCTGATATACTGCGTGGCCTCGCCGGATTCGTACTATAAAACGCAAAAGAACCATTTATTTACACGCACATAACCTTAAAGGGGCTTTAAATACCCATTAATTGTTTAAAAACCTACCTTCTTTGGACGCCTCATGCTGCTGGCTTATGAAAATGCGTCTTTTGTCAAGTGAAATCTGTTTGGTACAGATTTATTTAATGAAAAACACGCTGACGACCAAAACACACGTTTTTTGTGTTGTTGGTTATCGCGTGGAAGGGAAGTGTGACCGTTGGGCAGTCTTCAGTGTTACCAGAGGAAAATGTTGCTTTCCCCATAAAAAATCTCAAATAGTTCACCCTAAAAAATCCTGAACAAAAACGCGAAGATCTAGAGATGGACTATCACGAAAGAAACGTCGATACCAGCATCGTTGTCATCGATGTTTGGCAGGGAATCACCGATGTTTCTCCACCTCTGTTGGTGTCGTTATTTCCTCCTAAAAAATCCCGCCAAATTAAAAAAAATCTGATATATCAAAGATTTAAAAGAAGAAATATCTAATTATGACGTGGAACGTTGCAAAGCGGAAAAATGTCGATGGAATACCAGTTCTTAGTATCTTAAAGGCGGGTTCACGGAATGCACAGCTGGCAAAACTTTCAGGCGATAGAAAAATCGTGGGCAGTATTTAGTTTGATATTTTCGCCATTTTAGGTGATTTATAATAAAAAAAGCAATTTTATAGAGATTTTCTTTAAAATTTTAAATCAATCGTTCCGAAAAAAAAACCCTAAGCTTTCCCCCTAAAAATTCTTCCCCCCTAAATTTCCCCCTAGGACATCAAAAAACCCCTAAATCTAGGGGGAAAACCCCTGATCAGGGAACACTGGCAGTTTTTAAAATACACCGGTGAACCAGCGGGGATGGTTTTCATTCGATTATTTATGGTTATAAGTTATCTATGATTGTGTGGTATTTTTATAGCATTATTTATAGCTCATATATCGGTATGTCGATAGCTTTGGTTTGGTGTGACCTGGCAGCTAAAATTTATGAATTTAAATTTAAAACGGATTTTAGGAAATCAAATTTAATGTTAATTGTATTATAAAATAATTTAATTATCATTCAATATGAAAACTCAATATGAAAAACACTCGCCTTGTGCCATTGGATAACTCATTTTATTGAATCTGTTTTATTGTTTTGGTTTTTGTTTTTTGTTTTTATAGGTATTGTATTGAGAAAATAACATACAGTCTAAGTTTGTTGTATTATATATAATATTCGTTATATATTAGTTAGTTTGAACATTAACTTCGTTTTTGTTTTTGTCCGCAACTCGCTTACTGCAGTCGCAATTCGTTTTTTGTTGATAACAAAAGTTTGTTTATTAAACGGCCATTTCTCGTTTGCTGCGGCTCTTCTACAACTCGGCTATTTTTTGGCGGCCTTTCGAACCGCCGAAAACATTCGTGTCCTGGTGTCGTGTGTGTGTGTGTGTGTCTTCTGTTTTTGAGTAATTGCTTTCGAAGCCTTGTTAACGGTTCCATGTAAATGTATCTGTATCTGAGTGTGTGGCTCGTGTTGTTGTTGTTGTTGTATATTTCACCTAAATAACTAGTTAACATTTCGGTTTGTTCGCTATAGCTTCGTTTTGATTTACATAAGTGTCGTTTCCCTTCGCTCTGCTCTCTGTTCTGTTCAGTTTGCGATCCTTAAAATGCTTTATATAACGTCATATAACTCTTGGTTTATATATATCTTGAGTGCCAGCCATATATGTTTGCATGTATCGTTAGAAATTGACTATATATTTGATTTTGCATTTACTCCTTGCTCGTCTTTTGATGATCTCTGTTAGCTAATGGGTATTCGAATGAGGCTGATTGCGTGTCTTGGAGTGGTTGAGTGGTGTGTACTTTGTATAAAATCTAAATGTCGTTAACTAGACGTACTTGTATAAAGTAAATAACTCGCTGTATTACATCGTATATACTCATCACTCGAACTCTCTCAGGGGTTCGTCAACGGTGACAAATGAGCGGATGGTACTCCTTCGATGACTAAAAATGGCAAACCAAAAGGGAATTCTATTTTCAAACGGGGACCTCTTCTCAAGGTCTATCGGATTATTCATACATATAAATCATTTGTACAATCTTATGTGCTAGAAGCGTATCAGTTGTTAAAATTAATGTCTGTTATTATAATACTCTCATTGTTCGCTATTAAAAATTACACATACTAATTACATGCCCGCTCTTGTGTATTATTTTATTTAATTCTGGTTTTCTTTTTCGAAAAAATACACACTTGTAAGGTAAAATTTAAAAGTACAACGATCCAAACTCAACAACAACAACGATAACAACGCAAAATTTGTTTGGTGGGTAATGATAACTGTATTACACACGACGGCTATATGTTCACGCGCTATATATCTGCTGATCCGATCCGTTGATCGCTGGCATTACAAATTAAAAAATAAACGCATCCGGTTCGTACACTTATAAATTTGAAAACGCTATAAAATCGTTAAATTAGTCTACCAATATGTTAACTATTACTTTTTACTGGATTTCCATATATCGTATTTCGTATTTGATTCGTCATCGTTAATCGTTAATCGGTAATCGTTTGGTTTCCCTGGTTTTCATCGAACCGAACAAAAAACACAGAAATCGAAAACATATCGAAGCCGCAGGCAACATATCGATTGACTGACAATTTTTATTGTTTGCTGTGTTTCAGTGTCTAAACAACGGACGCAACTTGAAACTGTCTCTAAATAGTTTGTATAATCGAATATAAGTATATTTTGCATACATTGCATTCCTATTTTTGTATTCGTTATCGATACTGAGTATTAAAAATAAAAAACGAAAAGTAATCCCTTGGAGCGATTGCACAGACACTCTCTATATATGGTACATATACTGGTTTATAAAAGTTAGTAAATATAAATATATATATATCGGTTTAGGTCTAGTTCGTAGATTATAAAGCTGAAAGTAATGATTATGTGCTCGTTCGTTATCGTTTTCGTTATACTCGTAGACTCGTAGTTATATGTGGTATATATATATCGGTATTTCTTGATCAAGACGATTGTTATAGGTGATTGACTTGAGAGCGCGTGATTAGTAATGGCCAGATCGATCTATAGAAAATGCTACCGAATAGGGTCTCTGGTTCTGTGCTTGTGTGTTTGCTAATTTTATTTAAATTCAAGAACATCGAATACAACATATAGTCATGCCAATTACGTTCAAATAATACAAATCGAATAATGCGGGTATACTTACTTTTGATTTTTCTGCAAAAGGAACTCAAAAATTTGGTAGAGGACACAAAATTAGCAAACACGAAATTTCGTTTGTTTTTTGGTTTTTTTGATTTTGTTTTTTTTTTTAGTAAGTTTACTTTTTTCGCTTTAATTTCAAACAATGATTTTTATTTTCATAGTTAAATATTTCATAAAGTATATATAGCATTACTATATCTTTCGATTCAATTTTTGGTTTGTTTGTTTGTTCGGCTTCCTCGATTCGACCGTCATCGTTATTATTATTATTAATATTATTACCTTCCTTTCTTCCTGACTTTGCTTCGTTTATGTTTGTTTTATGAACGCTTTTGCTAAATGTTTCAACAATTTTTTTGTGTTTTTGTTTTTGTTTCACTTTTACTTTTACTTTTACGCAATTATTCAACTTGTTAAAAATCTATAACCATAACAATTTCATATATATATATCTGTATATATATGTTTCTTGTATATATTTCCTCTTATTTACTTTGCTTTAAAGCGAGACTTCTACGGCCACTCGACATTTGTTGTGTGTGTGTGGTGTGGTGTATGTTTTGTTCTTAATGATTGAGGAATATGGGGTGTGGGTATTATTCTTTTCTTTCCTATGGAGGATGGAGAGTGAGAGAAGTGCCTCGGAACAATCGTTTCGATCACAAAACAAAGCTAAAGTTCATAGTTCGTTAACAATTTCCCAGCGGAATATCGTCGTAGTCCCAACCATTGGCTTTTGTACCTATTTCATAGACAGAAGAGTGGGCGCGATATGTGTGAATAATAGTTTTTCATGGGCGTCGTGTGTGTGTGTGTCGTTGTGAGTGAGTGTGAGTGAGGGAAAATCTTTAGTACAAGTAATTGCTGGGTGTGCTTTTCCACTTTTTTGTTTGTTAGGTTCTAATAAGATGTAGTTAAGTATGTTTCTTTGTTTTTTATATAATAAATATGATTTGGTTTTAAAGTTAATTTGGAAGATATTATTTTTTTTTTAGGTTTTTCTATTCGTTATTATTTTGTTGTTTGTTTGTAGTTAAACATACAGCTTGTATAAAAGTTTAAGTTAATTTGTTGTTTGTTCTTTTTGGAAGTTTGTTTCTGTTAAAGCCCGCTGACCGAGGCAATCCTACTCGTGAGAGAAGTGAGCTTGCTAGTTGGGGATATATACGATACGAGGTGCTCTTCGTATATATCAATGGACTAAAGTTGACAAGTTTTTATTTTTTTGGGGTTTTTGAGAGCTACAATGAGAACGGCTTGGAGAGGCTGAAATACTGGGCTTATAGAGAGAGTTTTAGCCTAAATAATAGAAGGTTTTTAAGTAGATAAAATTATAGAAAAAAAGTAATAGATTCAGACAATGAAATGGCTTTTAATATTTTTTTTTTAGATAATAAAAAGAGTTTTAGAGAAAGCCTCTTATAACAGATATTCCTCCTAACATATTCCTAGCTAAATGAATATTTTTTCAAACAAACTTTGAAGGGTTAAAAGGATATATGCTTAAGGCTTTTCCAGCCAGCTCTCCGCTGGATTAATGGTCCAAGGAAGGTGTTGTTATGGTGTTGTCTGGTGTGGAGAGGTTGTGACCTGACCTGATGTAAGCCTCGTTCGAGTTTTATACATTGTCTGCATCTTGTTCCCTGCCATCATCTTCATTATCCTTCTGCCGCTCAACTTCGTCCATATCCTATATGCGTTAATTATTTAGTTATCTTTATTATTTATTTATATGGTATTTATAACTGTGTGCAGTCGAATGCACAGCACCCATGGGGTGTAAGAGCAGCCACTTAGTTGCGTTAATTCTGCATCTGCATCTCCGCTTCTGCTGCTGTTCAGTGGAGGCAGCATATATATATATATTCCATGCATATATAATTATTTCCGATGCCTGTCGAGACTCATATATCGGAGTGCTGCTGCTTCCTCTAATTCATAAAAATTATTGCTTTCTGTTCGAGTGTATCTCTGTGTGTCTGTATCTGTGTCTGTATCCGCGTTCTGTATCTGTAAGTGTGTGTGTGACAGTGTTTGTGGGTCTGTCGCTTCCTTAACTTGACTGCGAGCCATATGCAAACGTCTGGATATCCGTTAGATACATTGCCTACTTAAGTATAGTTGCATATATATATATATGTATATAGTAAGTTATCTTCTGTTATATATAAAATATATATATGTATGTATATAATTAGGTGTATATATGTATGCGTTTTATGTTAATTTACTTGGATTTCGCCTCCATTTCTAGCATTTTCTGCGGCCATTTTGTAGGTTCTTAGGGTTTTGGTTTTGGTTTTAGTTTAGAAAAATGTTACGTACCTTCTAAATAAAGAGAGCAAGTTGATTTTGTTTCATATCTTCGTTAAATATCGTCTTATATGTCGTTTATATATATATAAATACGTTAATATGCTCATATATATATAAATATATATGTACTTGGGGGACTTCATTAAGCAAAAAGTATATGAAATTAGTTTCTTAGTTATTCTTTTTTTTTTGTTATTTTTAGGCATAGTTTTTTTTTGGTTTTGGAATCGAAGTATAGTCTATATAATAAACATGGTTTCAATATAAAGTTAAATTTAAACTCTGCTCGTCTCCTCTACACGCCAACAAGAATTCAGAATTAGAATTAGGATCAGAACTAGAATCATAACCATAACTAGAATTAGGATTAGAATTAGGAATTAGAATTAGGAGTTAGAATCGGACTGTGGAATCATATAATGCTCTGGACTTCGGATGCAATGGCAAATGTTTTTTTCAGGGCTAGTAGTAGTATCCATCTACGTGTTCCGAGTATAATTGTAGCTTACTTTGAGAGAGAGTTTTTTGCATTTAGTTTTTTTTGGTTTCGATTCGTTTGTTCGCAAATTATCACTTAATCAATATATAAGTATAGTATGCCATGTAAGTGTGTGCGTGTGAGTGGGTATATAAGTATTATGCATATAAGTCGTAAACTAGATAGAGTTTAGAGATAGAGGCTCTGGATAAAGCTTTGTTTAGGAGAAATCGTAGTAGAGCACGCAACTGAAAGGCATCTGCTCGATCAACACAAAACACGTTGTTGTATGCGCTCCTCGCTCCACATTATCGTATCGTATCGTATCGTTATCGTATCGTTAGCGTTATCGTTATCGTATCGTACCGTATATAGGGTGCCCATTTGTGCCAAGATATCGTTTATATATATATTCGTAGATAAACCCAAAACGTTAGTAGAGATAGTTTAGTTAGAGAGAGAGTGGTTTGGGAAGCCATTGTCGTCGTGTCCTTCTCGCTAATATAAGGGGTAGTAGGTAGGATAGATACGATAGCTGACAGAGGATCGGGAGCTAGGGTTTTTCGATTTTCGTAGAGTATAGGCCATATAGGGTGTGTGGGTGTCGGTGTTGCGTTAAGAAGCTGCGCGGCTAACACTTTAAAGTAAATGTCTTTCGAAAAAGAAACGCTGGCACTAACTAACTCGCATTTGTTAACGTTAAGTTTCATCGTCATCGCATCGCAATGTGTGTGTGAGTGTGGGTGAGTGTGTGTCCTGTGTGTGTGTTTTAACAATTCGATTATTTAGCAGTAGTCCTTTTTTGTTAATTAATTTGCTATCCGTTCATTAATTCGCTTTGTATATAGTTTTAGCTAACTGGATGTGTGTGTGACTCTAGGGCGTTGACGGCGGCGGCGGTCGTATCCTTTGGGGCATCTCGTCCTCCGCATCGCTAGGACACCCGGGGTGTCCTCGGTAACTGCCTCGTATCTTGTCTTTGCCCTTGCCCCCTTACACGGGGCAACTGATCAGGTCGTATTCGAACATCAGCGAGACGGCGACAAAGACAAAATACAGCAGAAACATGGTGAAGCCCAGTCCCTTGTTCATGCGCCAGCGGAAGCAGGCTATCGATAGCACCACGAACACCAGCATCATAAACAGGATGGTTATGGAACAGACCATGCCCACCGAGTTCACCTCCACGGGCGCCCCATAGATGATGCCGTACAGCAGCCACGGGATCGGCAGGCTGCCAAGGTTAGGGGGTTAGGTTAGGTTAGTTTCTCCTTGGGTTAATATCTATGGGGGCAACGTCAGTGTACTCACCCCACGGTCACGTCGAATATGTTGCTGCCCACGGAGCTGGACACGGCCATGTCGCCGAATCCCTTGCGTGCCACAATCACCGAGGTAATCAAGTCCGGAATGGATGTGCCCGCTGCCAGGAAGGTCAGGCCCATGACCTATTGGTTTGGAAAGAATGTGGGTGAGAAAAGGGTTAATCAGCCGGAGGAAGCTCCTCCTCCTCCATCTCCTACACAAAGAATATATTTTTGTGAATTAAAAGGATAGAAAAAATCGCCTTGAAACTTCGGTTACACCATTATTAAGTGCACTGGAAGGAAAATATAAATTAAATATGGAAACGAAAGTTCCCTTTAATTATTTTCACATATTTTCTTTAAGAATTCCTTCAAATAAGTTTCCAAATAAAATGTAATTCATAAATTTATTTATTCTGGAAAGGAAACAGATTTATTTTAAAGAGAGAACTCTTTTTAATGATTTTACCATATTTTCTTCAAGAACTCCTTTAAATATCTTTATAATTAAAATGTTATTAATAAATTTATTTAATCTGGAAGGGAAATATCTTTATTTTATAGAGAGAATTCTCTTTAATGATTTTCCCATCTATTCTTCAAGAACTCCATCAAATAACTTTCCAATTAAAATGTAATTAATAAATAAATTAAATCTGGAAAGCAAATAGATTTATTTTTTAAAAGAGAACTCTCTTCAATGATTTTCCCTTCCTTTATTCAAGAACTCCTTCAAATATCTTTCCAATTAAAATGTAATTCCACAATTTCCAGTTACAGAATATTTTTTCCAAAATTCAAAGGCAATTTTAAGTAGATTTCAGGGATTATCTCCAGCTAAGCATACCTCGGGCGGAATTCGCGCCGTGTCGCCGGCCACGTTGGCCCACCAGACCATCAGGTAGGAGAAGGCCGCTATCCACACAATGGAGCCGATGAAGGTGACCGGAAAGAAGCGTTTGCCGCGCGGCGTCCGCGTGTCGGGCAGTGTTAGCCACATGGGCACCAGCAGCGGGGCCACCAGGACGTAGGTGAGCCGCTTTCGCGCCGTATCCGGCCAGGCCATGCTCAGCGGTTCCGGCTCATCCTCGATTTCGGGCGCCTTTTGTGTTGGTTTTGGTTGTGGTTTTGGGTTTTTTGGGAGAGATATTCGATTAGGGCTTGGACCGAACTGGACTGCAGTCGAGTTTTTTTTGTTGTTTGTTAGATGTTAGTCTTAGCCGTAGTTTAAGGGTATATATATATATATATAATATTGAATATATAATACGGAATTTGTTGTATAAAATATATAGTAAAAATGTGGGTGTTGTGAGTGAGTCAGTGGGTGGTGAGGTGGCGGTGGTTGATTGATTCGATTCGGTCTCTGAGGTGGAATAATGCTTTCTGAGCTATGTTTACAGATGGTCATGAGTAGTCGGGTTACTCTGGTGGCTTACTGGGTTTTACTGGGGATATATATCAAATTTAGAACTCACTCACAGACAGGCGCCTGAGTCAGGGGGAGAGGGATCGGTGTCAATATCGAGTTACTTAGTGTGAGTACGAACTTTAAATGGATGCACTTACTTCTACTTAGCGGGGCTACAGTTACGAGGCGATGCTGATTGGTGCTGGGAGAGAGAGAGATGGTTGGACTTGAAGGTGAGAACGTGCAGAGATCAATCAGCATCGCTCGGGTACAGTGGAGCTACGGCATTCGTACGTACAGTGGGCATGCTCAGTTAGCTAAGTGCAACAACACACACAGACAGAGTCGAGTCGGTGAACGAAAGTAGAAAGTAAAACCGATTAAAAGGAGTGACTATATCTATAGATCATATCACTAGGGCTAATACGGCGCTACTCGAGCTCTACTAGAGTGTAACAGCAAGTGTGTGCGTTTAGTATATATTATATATTGAGTTAGTGAGTTAGGGTGACACGGTTCTCGGCGGAACAACTAAGTGGAAATTTATTTGCGATCTACACACTCCACGCTCCTGGCCAGTGACCAACGCTTGGCTCAAGTTTCCCACCTGTTTGGATTCTCTATATTCGGGTTTTTATCGATCAACACGCTTCATATATGTGTTAGTCATTAATGGCTTGCGGTTTCTGGACTTGGTCTGATGGGCAATTATCATTAATCATCACCTGGGCCTGATGTGATTTTATTTACAATATTGTAATTAATTATATCATAGGTTGTTGACGCCTGGGAATAATTATACTATTTATTAAATTACTGGAAACCATTTTTGGAGTCCATTTAAACTGTCAGATCAGTATTATCTTTTAAAGATTTTAATTGGCTTTGATTTCGTGTAATTTTATTTACGATATTCGATGTAGTAATATAAATTGGTCCTGGATCTCTTACTATATCACAAATTATTTCCGTATTTAGTACTAAATAATTAAAACAATATATGACATAAAATATGATACCTCGGATTATCATTAATCATCCCCTGAGCTGTGTTTTAATTTACGATATTGTAATTACATTATGTCATAGGTTGTTGACGCCTGGGATTAATTATACAATTTTTCTGAATGATAACTATGTGGGAACCATTTTTGAACTCAATTAAAACTGTAAAATAAGTATTATCATTTTAAGATTTTTATTTACTTTGATTTGATGTGATTTTATGTACGATATTCGATTCAGTTGTGTAATAAGGTCCTGGATCTTTTAGGATATCAGAAATCGATTGAGTATTTAGTAGTAAATAAATACCATAATTTATTAAAATATGAATCTCGTATTATCATTAATCATCCGAGCTTGATGTAATTTAATTTACGATATTGTAATTAGATTAGATTATGTCATAGGTTGTTGACGGCTTGGATTAATTATCGTATTTTTCTACACGATAACTATCTGGAAACCATTTTTAGCGAAACAGCGAACAACGGAAATCAATTTCCAAATATTTCTACCAAATACGACTTTCCAAATTTTATTAAAGAAAATATTATCAAGCCAAGTTTTCAGCAAAAGTAAAAATGGGCAATAATTGGGACATATCTTCAGGGGAATGGGATGTAAGCGATGAGGATGTATCGAGTGTGTTCGAGCCTCTGGAACAGAAACCCGTGAAGGCCAAGCGGAGCCGCAAGCCAAAAGTAGGCGTTGAGGAAGATGTCGAGCCTTTGGAACAAAAGCCCGTGAAGGCCAAGCGGAGCCGTAAGCCAAAGGTTAGCGTTGAGGAAGATGTCGATCCTGAACAACAGAAGCCCGTGAAAGCCAAGCGGGGCCGGACGCCAGTGGGATTTGATCCAGAGTGGCTAGAAAGCCTCACCGTGAAAGAGCTGAATAAATTGAAGGCTGACATCCAGCGCCAGATGCGGGCCAGGAGTGTTCCTGCGGGCCCCGATCCAACCTCAGCAGCGCGGCTGGTTTTCCAGATGGTTCTTGGGTAGCGATCCTTCTCTGCCGCAGATCGAACCTTTTCTGCCGCAGTCCGAATCCACTCTGGTTGTCGATGAGGGCGTCGATGAGGTCCATGAGGACTTCGATGAAGACTTCGAAATGGAGGACGTAGAAATGGAGTAGGATACTTCTCTCCACGAAATCTCACAGAAGTCTCGGCCCCGCACACAAATTTAAAGTGTTAATGTAAATGTGTCAGAGAAAACAAAATGTCACTAAGGTGACCAAAATTTTACACAAAAAATATAAAATAAGTATTATCTTTTTAATATTGTTATAGACTTTGATTTCATGTGATTTTATTTACGACATTCGATTAGGTTTTGCAAGTAGGTCCTGGATCTCTTATTTAATAGGAAATTCTTTCAGTATATAATATTGCAAAGTTAAGATGATATATTAAAATATTATTTTTAAAATCTTTGGCCTTAGTTCAGTTTGGAATATATCTAAATCGGTAATATATTCAAACCCATATCCCAGTCTACAAACGAGGCCACTGCCAAGGAGCTCTAGTGTTCGACTCGCGTGCTATTGTCCGATATTCTCTTTGTTAATTTAATAGAGAAAAAAAGTAAAAACACTTTCATTGTTTACGATATATAGTAGTAGTTGTTGTTAGAAATGATAAAGATTGTATGCAATATATAGAAGAGCGAAGATAGGTAGATATAGAGAGAAAGATAGATAGAGAGAGAGATCGTAAAAAATTGTTCATGAAACTAACTTTGATGCTAAATTTGCGTGTCTGAATTTTGACCCTCTGCTCAATCCAGCTAGGACGTCGACCACTCAACGATGGCTTTAGGTTGATATTTTTTCGAGATACAATACAATATATATATTTTTATAGGGCACGTATTTTTGGGAGAAGAGTACACATTTATATAAGTATATATATAGAGAGATTGTTCAGTTATTCAATTGTCGCCTCTTCTCAGAATCAGATCAGTTATGGAAATAAAACTTTGATTAAAACTTAAGCTGTTAGGAAAAAGTTGAAGACTTTCGGGGGATTAGACAGAAAGATAGATTTTTGGAAAGACTGTTCGCAATGTGTAGAAGAGAGAGAGAGGTGTGGGGAATCGGGGTTTACATAACAAACACATACGGAGCGGGAAAAGAGTTGAAACACAAACACAATTTGCTTTGTGTAGAGGGATTTTCTTTTTCTTTTTTTTTCATTTTCTTCAAGAGCGAGGGCCAACTCGGAAAAATTCGGTTTGAAGCGGCCTGCGGGGCCAGCCATGTTGTGTCTAATTGTGAGTCGAATTCAAATGACGGTGGCGGTAATTGAGGCGCGTCAGCACCTCAGAATTTTGTTTGTTTGCTTTGTGATCTTTGCATAAATCAAGAACAGAAAAAAGTATGTAATTAATAATCGACTAGGAAGCGGGATTATCCTCGGTGAACCGAAGTCTGAACACCCTTGCAGATGGAGTTAATGAGGTTAATTATTGGGTTCTATTTACGTGATTGGTAGACGGATTCTTGATTAGAGATGGACAAAAACTATGTATTAGAGCTGCAGAATATCGATATGACTCTATATTTTTATTATCGATATTTTATATTATCGGCATTTTGTCATCGACCATTTTAATATCAAATTTTACAAATGCTCTTTATGCATTTTTTTTCTATAAAATTGCTGTTTGTAATCTCAATTTATAATTTTATGTAATCGACATTTTTACTATCGGAAGTTTTAGTTATCGATTTTTTGAAAGCTAACCACATGTATTTAGTCAAGCCTAATTTACGAAATTAAAATAAGTCACTGAGAAGCTTATTTCTTTATTATTAAACATCAATATTCATCAATATTTTCTCATCGTTATTATCGATTTCTCCGATTAAAAAGTTAGTAAAAGAATCGATGTAGCCAAAATCGGTGTTCCTACAGCTCCCATAGACTAATGCTGAGATCATTACTAAAATACGAATGAATGCCGGAATCGGAACTCCCTGGGAGCCTCTGCAAGGGGTAAAGTGGGTTGTGCTCTCAATGAGCATCCGGAATGCAATGCTACTAATGTTGCTGCCTTGGCTGACTTTTCTTTATATTAAATACTGCTTAGCTGATGGGGGGCCAAAGCCAAGTGCTTGCGCCTATGCATAAAAATGTTGGCTTTAACTGAGAATATAAGCGATTTGCGATTTACGATTTACGGGCACACACTCGCCGGGGAGTGTGGTGCTGTCGGTGGGTGTGTGATCGGTGGTTTTGGGCGCAGCTACTTTGCATGGGAATGACTGCATCGCATCGCCTGGCTTCGCGCACATCAATGAAATATGAATGGAAATTATAATGACTGGGGTTCTCCCCTTGTCCGTATTGTTCGGTATTTATTGTATATATTTTTTGTGATTGGTGGAGTGGTGGTTGGTTCAACGCTAGGTACGAGTAACGAAATTAGGTAAAGACACAAAGCAAATGAGTTCCAAATGGGTCATACGGTACGAGTATACGAGTATGCAAAAATTTCACTATTCCGAATTAGCTCTTCTTATTCTGGGGCAAGACAAAACACACACAGAGAGATATAGATTGATAGATTGATAGAATAGGTAGAATAGATTGATAGTTCGATAGAGATGGATGGATAGATGTGGCCATGAAGATACTCCGTAGGGTGGCGGGATATAAACATACACAAACCAAAAGGATAAGACAGAGGGGAGTGGAGTTAGAGGCGTGTGTTTGTGACAGAGAGATAGATAGAGAGGGTGTGTGTGTGTGTGGTGGGTGGGGATGGGTTGTGGTCGGTGGGTGGGTTTTGGTTTTTGAACAGTTGAATGGAAAAGAATTCGGGCACAAATCGTTGTTTAGTTAAAGTCAAAGTTAAAGTAAACCGAAAATCCATAAAAAAGTCACACATAAACGTTGCATAAACACACAGACAGATTTTTCTCGTATAAATTTTCTTGCTTTCTTTTTTTTTCTTTCTTTCCTCCTTCACTTATACTTATGCAATTGACACTTGGGAAATGAAACTGCCAAAAAACACCAGTGGGAAAACATCAAAATGAAAGGAGGGAAAGAGTATACACCAAAACATATATATTTTTGTAGTTGGATTGGGGAAAGGACATAAAAAACACACACCATGGTTCAGTTTAGAATCAGTTCAAACGTTGCATCAATCGGTTAACCAATCAGTTGCTCAATCAATCAATCAATCGATTAGCAATGCAAAGGAAACATGCCAACAGCTAGAATTGGAAAACGGTGTGTACTCGTATATATTTTTGTAGGTCGCTTGAACTGGTCGCTAAACGCTGCCTGACTGACAAACTGGATAAAACATCAAATTGGAGTTTGGTTTTAGGGTTTTATTTTTTTTGTTGAGCTTTTTAGGTTTTGGGAAACACAATTTAATGCTGACAGTAACGATAGTTGATTAACGATTATTATGAAGGAGATTTCTATGTGTTTAAATAATTATATGTCCCTGCTTTTAGTTTTCGTTTGGTATAGCAAGTACGATATTTATAATTTTTAAGCCGGTTTATTATTTAATTTACGATATTTACCTACGATAATAATTTACATTAGAATTTAAATAAAATTTTAATTTAAGTTTAAGTATAAAATTCCGATATTGATATTAAGCTCTTTGCATTACGATTTTTGGCTTACGATATTCACTTAACGGTATTCAAATTACGATATTCGATTTACGATATTTATAATTCCACGCCTAATACAACGAATATGCTTTGTAAACAATTACTAACATCCTTATTATGATGACCGATATTGCCTGAATTGTCATTTAGTCGCTTGTATGAAGAATGCAGCGCATTTTGTGTGACACAATCAATCAGTTTTTATTTTTTCAAACCAAAAATAAAGGTAATAACAATTAAAACAGAGTTAAATGAAAATTATAAATTCCAAACTGAAAATATCATGCCTAAGGAAAATCATGAGCATCATATATTATTTCATTAGCACAGCGTACTCGAAATCAGGTAAAGAGGATAAAAGCTCATCTTGAGTGACTTACCGAGTCAAGGGTTGTGTCGATATTCCCGTTCGGACGATCCCCGATGGTGGTCTCCTTCAGGTTGATCTTGACGTGATTGGCCGCCGAGGTGGTGGCACCACCGCGCTGCGGCTTGGTGGCATCCAGCAGCACCTTAAGCGAGGCGATGGCGTGCAGCTGCGTCGCCTTCTCGTCCACTTTGCCTGGAACATCATCTTTGTCATTGTAATTGTGTGTGGTTTTTTTTTTGCGAGTGTTTTCGAATAAATCGATAAGGAATGCAGTGTTTTTTTGTTGTTGTTTTTTGGTACACAAAACACGAGAGTGTGTGTTGGAGGTGTTGGTGGTTGTTGTCGTTGTAGAGTAGTGTGTGTGCGGTTACGGTATTCGGTATTCGATTTACGATTTTCACACAACGAATTGAGTTTTGAACGCAAAATCCAAGTGTTTTTTTATTTTTATTTGATATTTTTTTTGGTTTGGTATTTTTTTTTTGATTATTTTTTTGCGAAAAATTAAAAAAGAAAAAAAGAAGAAAAAGGAAAGAATAAAATTGCATCGATTAAAATCAGAAATAAACGAATTAACCCAGTTACGAGTTTCATTTTCAGATTTTTTTTTTTGTTTTTAGTTTTTTTCTTTCTTAGAGCTTTTAATTTACAAAGAAATTCATTTTGGGGGATTTTGGATTGGATCGTTCATATACGCAAATATATGTCTATATGTATATTGAAAATATTTTATACAAAATGTTGATGTCAGTTGCGAGACAGCATTTGGAGGTTGCTTGAGACAGTTACGGGGGTTTAACGGATACGGATAAAGTCTAGACTTTTTTGGTTGTTGGGAGTTTTGACAGAATAGAGCAGTAGAGAGAGGCAGAGAGGCAGAGAGAGATAGAGAGAGCGGGGGGCACTACGTCTATGACTATATATAGTAACTAGGACTAGGCTAGAGATCACTACTGATATTTACCGTGTCAGAGGCTCTTGGGTATTCGGTCTAACTTTGTCTCAGAATCGATCTATTTGAGTGTGAACTTGTGTTTTGCACTAAGAGCTGATTAAGTATTTCGATCTGGTTTTTCATGATGATGTCAATATAGGGGAACGGACGGCGGGGTTATTCTGATGGCTTTTCGATATTCAATTCAAATCAATTCAATTCAATTTGATTTTTCTGTTGTCAATGAACGTTATGAAGTTTGCTTTTGAATTTACATTATCTCTTTCAGGGGAAGGCTAAGTTTATATATATATTTTTTTGAAGAGACCCCCTTTCTAGCACGGCTCTAGCTATATACATATACATATGTGTGTATATATGTACACGATTCCGTTGGTCTTACAACTAAGCTAAGCTTACGTTTCTATGGATCGCTTGAGCTTCTTAGTTCACTATTGATATGTCTAACCTATCTTTTGATTTTTTGTTTGATATACAGACCTAGAGGAGAACATGCTCAGCACGACTAGATTTAACGCTGGGAGTTGTGATCTTAAGGCCCACTTTTAACTGGATTTATTTCAAACCAGCTCAAGGTTTGGTGGCAATGATTTCCGCCAATGATTTGGCCGGATTTCCAGGCAGTGGCAGGCCCCAAAAGCACAATTCCCATGCAACGAGCATAAAGAAACGCACACAGTACATAAAACATTGTAACACAATATTTGACGAACATTCCAGTGACAAAAAGCGATCGGACCTATGCAAAAACAGCCTCTGAAACGAGCTCGACTAGTCGCACATGCACCGGAGCTCGTTAATTGTTTCGAATCTACTCGGATGTGTGTGTGTGTGTGGATGGGTGTATGGTGTGTGTTAAGTATTTCGAGACTGGGCCCAAGTCGAAGCCGGAGCTAACAGCATTGCTGCGAGCCAATTGTACTAGTTGCTAACTAATTACAATTTCAATTACAATTACAATTACGATAATGATTACGTTTAACACATACAACATTAAAAACGCATAGTTTATATACAGTATAAATTGTTTTGTTTTTTGTTTTTGTTTTTGTCACGCGTCAAACTCAACTCAACTCAATCCAGCAGCAGTCGATGGCACAGGCACTGGCATTCTGGCATATATTAAGTATATATACTATGTAGTTAGTAGTTAGTGCTGGGTACGTGTGCCATTGAACTGCGGGCACAAACTCTAGGAATTCATGATTATCTCTCTAGGCTCTAAGATATATAACGCATATGTATATATATATATATTGATATATTGGTATAAATGTAACTCCAAACTGACATTGAACAACATAAAATATTTTCGTTATTTTTGTTTCATTTTTGCTTTTTTTTTTTTGTTTTTTTGTTTTAATGTTTCATTCTTTGGTTTTTGTTGTTTGCAACAAAATGAAAAACAAAGCCGAAAATAAATCAGTAAATAGCATTTCGGTGAAGCATTAGCAACTGAAGGCGAAAGAATAAACACCTGTAAGACGACGACCTAACGAGCTCTGATTGAGATCCACTTTGGTTTATAGAGATATATCTGAATCATCTAATTAATGGTAAACTGTTTCGCGGCCTGTACTTGGGAAATTTCTGTCTCGAAAGCCCTGCAGTCTGTGTTCGCTTTGACAGGATGTAGTAATTGGTAATATATTCTAGATAGTTTAATTATTCATTTGTAATTTTTTCAGGGGAATCATTTAATTTGAGGTATATTCATTGAAGAATTATTTGAGGGAAATATGGGTTTCGGAACTAGGTATTCAGTATTTCATAATTTAAATTCCTTTAATTTTTGAGCCTATAATTATTTCCAGGATTTATTTCCCAGTGTGTCCTACGTTTTTGGCCTTCTCTATTATTAATTTTAATAAAAAGCTGACCGAAAAACCGACCTAATTGAACTTATGAATTTTTAATTCGATTTTAATAAGCTGGTGAAGGCTTTCATGTTTCCTTAATTACTCTCAGAGGTTTTAATTTGTAAAATACTCTTTTTGAAGCAAAGGAAAGCATTAAAGCTTTTCTGCTTGATAGATTTACTTAAATCGAAAAAAAATTCTATTCCATTGACTTCTTAGATTTTTAATAGCTTTTAACTTTAAAATTTAATAACTCATTAAATTTTAAGCAAATAGAAACCAAAGAAAACCTTTCCTTAATTAAAACCCCGCTTGATTTGATCGATTTATTGGCACCTAAATATATTTTTTCAATTAGACTTAGATTGGCATCTGAAGGTGAAGGCTAACGCTACAATTTCAAATATGTTCGACGTTCGAACAGAACCGAACCTTCCACAGCGATTTTTCACCTGTCCGCGAGTTGAGGTAGGCCCACTTGGAGCGGCTACACGAATTCTAACACCTAGCACCTGCGAACCTTGGCGAGCACGCCCCTGAGTCGCCTCATTCCGATTCGAGAATCCGTCCCCGAGTCGGATTCGTTCGTGGTTCGCTGTGGGCCATTGCCGTGGCAACGACACATTGCCACCGAGGCCTTCCTACACACATTTTCACATTTTCATGAGTAGATACACGGCCGAGAGCCTAATCCATACCAAATCAATGGTGGAAAGTCATCGGGGCCAAAGGCTGATTGGAAACTTTGCAAAACTACAGACTCTATCCGGTTGGAGGGAAATTGATATCGCGATGACCTTTCCCTCTTCCTGTTCTAAGAAAGGGTTGAAGCAACTGCTGGCTCTATTTTTCCCTCCTTCTTATATTTTTTAAGTTAGCTTTTTTTTGCTCTTTGTTTTTTTTTTTTTTGGTGTTAGTTCGCGTCGACGCTCCGTCTGGGCCTGGCGTGCTAATTAGGTAAGTGGCTCCAAGGTCGCCATTAAAAAAGTGAACCAAAGGCAACGAAAGCTAAAACCAAATAGAAAGAAAAACAAAACAAACCAAACCGAAACGGAACGAAACAGAACCAAACTGAGGGCAACAACGCAACGGAAAAGCGAAATGGAAGTGGAAATCGGAGCATAGACATAGATACAGATACAGATACAGATATAGTAATTGGGCAGAGCGAGCGGCAGAAGTGGAAGGATGAGCGAAAGTAACTTCTGGCTGGCAAGTCAAACATCCAATTAGAAGAACACAGAATTTGTATACAGAGAGTTTCGAGGGAAACAACCGAAAAAAGTAGAACGAAACTGAATAGAACGATTTTACTTTTGGAACAGATAGAGATATAGATAGGTACAGGTACAGGTATAGTATATATAGTATAGTTTATAGTAGAGTAGAGTTCGATGTTATATTGCATTTGTATATTTATCTTATTTTGGATGTAAGCGTGGTGGTTTCTAGGATTTCACTGGAGAGAAAAATCTTAAGCATTAATTGGAAAATGCATTTTAAAATCTAATTGAAATATTTAATATGTACTACTTTTACATTCCTTTCTCTAATATTTATTTTACGTTTAAGAAATACATATTTAACAAGGGTGTAAACTTGTAAAAATGTACTGAAAATTAATGTCAAACAGGCATTGCATCAAAACGAGTCGCACAAAAATTACTCATACGCCCTGTATGTTCAGTACCATTTATTTCAACATTTAAATAACAAATAAAGCGTATGAGAGATTAACATTAATTAGCTTTATTTATGTTATTAATCAGCATACAAATTAAAATAAAGAGCGTCAAAGATATCCTTTTTTTCATTTAAAAAAAAAGAATTAATCTTTCACAAAAGAAAAGATCAAGATTCATGGAAAGCTTTGATTAATTTCACGAATGCACAAATTAGTTAATCTTTTAACTTTAAAAAATTTTAAAAACCAACAAGAATTATCATATTTTAGTTGTAATTTATTTTAGTTAATTTGCTTTTACTTTTTGAGGAAAAATGTTAACCTAGTTTTCTCCTATTTAAGTATAGAAAAAAGTACTTAATGCCTTTTAAAAAATATGCATTTATTCTCACAATAATTTGTTTAAATTCTTTGCTTCATATTTTTCTTTTATTCCTTAAACGTGCTTAAAATTTTTCTCTCAGTGCTCAGGGAGTTAGGTAAATGGATTTGGGATCTGGGAAAATGGGAACTAGAGGCCGCAGGACCTCCGGGGAGTTGGCGGACTTGGGTTGATGCGGTAAGCGAGGAATTTCGGAGGATTTAGTTATGGGGACTTTTAGTTGCCTTTTTGCCAATTTCATTATTATTTTCTTTATTTATTTTTTGTTTTCTTTTTTTTTTTGGCAATTGGCATTTGCCATTTGGCATTTTGGCTTTACTTGTGCAAAACACACTGTGGCAACTCAACGGACTTACCATCGTGTAGTGGATCTATCGTGTGTATCATTAGCTGTAACAGGCCGTGGCGGAACTTGGCGCCGGTCTGAGTACTACCCGAGGTGCCGCCCCCGCCGCTGCTATTACCTGTGGCGCCCGCGTTGCTCGAGCCCGGCGGACCCGAGCGCGTCTCGCTCGCCGCACGCGATGTCACCGAGCCGCCCGGCTGGGTGGCCATCGATGTTTCCGAGGAGTTGGCCGCATTACCCTGCAGGTGAAGGAACGGAACGGAACAGTGGGTGGCGTTGGGTTTTTTTTTTTTTGATTTTTGGTTCAGGTTCAGGTACGTTACGGTTACGATTACGGATTGAGGGTTTTTCATTTGGTATTTTTTTTTTTGGTTCGATTGATTTTTCGAGTTGTGGTATTTTTTCGAAAGAGCGGTGTAATGTTCATTTTTGGTATTTTCGGTATTTTTTGTTTTTTTTTTTTGTTATGGTAAGCATATTTCGAGAAAAAGGTGAAAAGAAGAAGAAGAAAAGTTTATTATTGCAATTTGTATAAATTTACAAGTTGAGTGTGGCTTTTTTTTTTGAGGGTTTTAACTGTCGCATGTTGCTGTTGTTGAAGTTGTTGTTGTAGTTGGTGTAGGCTGTTGGTGTAGGCTGTAGTTGTAGTTGTTGTAATTGTTCTTTGTGTGTGACTTAGGAGCTAATCGAATCGTTAAGTGCAAGTTAGTTGGGGAGCCAATATCTGAACGAATAACAGAAGACATAAACCGTAAAAAAAATATATAAAAAACTCAAAGAATGTTGAAAAATAAGGAAAATACGTAATATCGTTTACCACAACATCCAACACAATACGTTACGATACACGGACCACTTGCGATCGAACTGTGCAGCTGATCTGGGGAATACATATGGTACAGAGATATATCTCCAGAGAGTGAGATCTGGCATAGGCTGGCTCTTTGACTTGGGCTGTCAAAGGTGGATGTTTGGAGGAGTACGAAATATATATATATAGAGTTTCTGAAGGTTTTTTTTTTTGTGCAACAAAATAAACATATCGATCGGTGCCAAGTCAACACTTTCGTTTTTATTTACAGAAGGAAAGAAGTAGTAGTTGGAGGTGCTAAGGATCGATCTTGGAAGTACCTCGTATATATATATACATGTTACAAAATCAAAATCATAAGTTCGAGGATGAGGGAAATCAAGAAGAAACTTATTGATGAACACACACTTTTCGTTTGTATTTTTTTTGGTCGTTGGAATTTTCTTTTTTCAGTTTGTCTTTGTTGCAACAATTTTTGTTGGGGGTTTTTTTCTTTTTTTTTAATACATACAAGCTTTATATGACATTTACTTTCTTTTCTTTGTATATATAATTTTATTTTTTTTTAAGATATATCTGTATTTGATATTTTTGTCAAAGCGCAGTGGGAAGTTTTGTTGTATTTCATTTTGCCTTCACTATAATCAAAAAGAAACAGATAAAACACAAAACACATTTGGAAAAACGTTTGTCAGAAAACTTTGAAACCGAAAAATACGTTCAATCGATGCGAATTAATTGTTGGCACATTAGCGAAGGAAGCGCAGGCAGATGAGGGATTCGGATTCGGAATCGGTATCGGTGGGTTTAACTAATGCTAAAGCAGGCACTACATCTTTTATAAAGCTACGAGAGTGTCCAAAATGTGTACTATATACGATATGAGGGGTGGTGACTAATGGGGACTCTAATGAATGAATGGAAACGATATGATAATTGGCCTGATACCTGCAATACTATATATACTCTGTTTATCAGTGGTGTAAATGAGTTCGTTTCGTAACTCCCCATTCATAAACTTGAAACTGGAACTTGAAGTGGAAGCCAAACAGGTGTAGGGCCGGACTTAACAAGTGGCTCGTGCCCAGGTGAACTACCCCCCGGGCTGATTATAATGCTAATTAATGCCCAGTCATGATCGTATACCTAATGTCGGGGTTTTCTGCTCCGATCACACTCATTCACGGTTCAGCCTAACTCACTCATCCACTGACGCAAAGCCCCAAGACACCTGCGAAATCAGAAATCAGAGAAATCCAAGAGAAAAGAACTCTCTCCTCTCTTGGCGAGTTTATTCACCTTGAACCTGCTCCAAAGTTTGATTAATTTAGACACTATCTATATCTGTATAAAGTGCAGTGTATGAACTCACCTTAAAAGTATTTTATAATATCGAAAATTCATCACCGATCGGAGCAGACAAAGACGTTGTTCGAGGGGGGCACAAATTACGTTCGTTACCAAAGCGCTTAAATCACATAATGAATTATTTAAGTCCAGCATGAATCACACACTCGGTAATTCATAAAAAGACTCAAGATTCAAGACTAAAGAGACAAGCTCGAAATTTCGCCTTTGAGTGAACTAAGAGATGCAAATCCGCAAGGCAAACAAACTCAAAATTGTCACTCAACCTGTTTGCATAAGATAGTGTAATATTTATATTCGTGAAATCGGAAGAACTGTCAACCTGCCAGCAGCAGGAAGGGGTTCGACCCCGAAACCAGTTCCAAGAAATGGCGCAAATATTCCTGGTACTGTGACGTCGTACCTCGTATTTGTTTACGCTCCAAGTTGGGTTTTAGTAAACAAAAGACGAGTGATAATATCCACTGATAACCGGCTGATCACATCGAATCGAATCCGATGCACTCAGCGGCCAGCCGAGGCTCGGGCCGGGCTTGAGCTCGGCTCCGCTGCGGTCGATCGTATCCGATGTAATCCGAGTATTTATATATAGCCCCTAAGCGCGCGCGAGCCTCACTTAGTTACGAATCACCAACCGAACCGCATCGCGAGTATCCCAAGAGCCACAAAATGTTTCAGAAAAGGATTATCGAACTGATCACGGTCCTCGTGTACTGGATGCTCCTCACCCCGTACATCTATAAGTTCTGCAAAGATCGCGATATTGTCAAGTTCAGTGCGGACCATCTCATCAGCTCCATGGGCGATCACTGCACCTTTGCCCTTTGCCTGATGATTGGATACGTCGTCTTCTACCGGGTCGTCATCTTCATCTACATGAAGCTCAAGGAGTGCGATATACGGATGTGGGACGACCTCAAGCATGCCAAGGATGATCCAGAGGCGCACTTTGGCAAAAAGTCACACTACAAGCCTGTTTCCCTGGAGAATGTGGATGTGGTGGATGCACCGGGAAAGCTGAGGAAGACCAAGAGTATGGACTCCATGAAGAAGAAGAAAATGGCCTTAGAGCACCCACCAATGATCAGGACCATCAGCAATCCCCTGCTCATCGAGAGCGATCTGGCGCGCATACACATCAAGCACGAGACGCGGCCCCTGGAGAGTGCCACCTTGCCCCGCCAGCAGCAGCTGGCCCAGGTCCATCCCAGTCCCAATCCCAGCCTGAGGAGTGCTCCACCCGTGCCTCTCATACCGAAGAGCGCCACTCTGCCGAACAACTACGGCCACGGCGTGATCATGTCACCCAAGGTTCTGATGCCCAGACCTGAAGAGGTGTAGACAGCAGATCGTCGCCCAGGAACTACCAAGTAATAATAGTTTCTGAGGAATCCAAGTATTAGCTACTGCCCAAAGATCGAATAATCGATAAGATAATCGAGAAACCACGAAATTAGTCAATCACCACACAATCATTCCCGCGAACTCATTCCAGTGCGCTCTAGACAATTCCCTAGTTAGTGAAAATATTATAAAATTTTATTTATAAATTTATAAATAAGTCATAAGACTGCTCCTGTTATCTGTGTGTGTACTTATCAAAGCGCAAATTGTATGCGCAATAAACATACGTCTATTTTTACGACTATTTATACGATAAAACCTGAATAAATAATATATATTTGATATATTTGTATTTGTGAAAGTTAATGGTCTGTTGATTTATTTATGCGGAGAAACGGAAACCACTCTGGGTGAGGGTTTTTGTTTGGGAAGGTGTTTTTTATTTTTTTTTTTGAAGTTGCTAATCAATTTTTTTATTTTTTTATGGAAGTTTTTAACCTAATTGGGTAAAATTTTTACTTGGTAAGATCTTAAACACTTTTAAAACCCCTAAGAATAGGTGAAGAGTTCTTGACTAAAATTTAATTAAAAAGTAAGCTTACTGTGGTAAGCCCATAGTTTAATACCCTGTCATTATACCAAAATTTATGGGTTCAAATTTTGTTCTAGTTTTTTCTAATTATAGTTCTTTAATAGGATTTTATAATTTTAATAAATCTCTGAAGATACTTTCTTTAAAATATATTTTAAAATAAATCTGTGAAAATGCTTTCTTTTAAATATATTTTAATTATTGAAAATATTCCTTCCTTCAAGCCACTGCCTACTTCTAGGCGGTTTCACTCAGGGAAAAATACACAGGCAAGGTTCTAACTTAACCTTTTTGAAGAACAATATTAAAATATGGCTCTAAAAAGATTTCAACACATTAATTTCAAGTTACAACATTTTTTTTTGGGTTTAAGAAGGTGTGTGCTTATGGGATGTGTGGTTTTACAGAGCAAAAAGCGTGGAATACAGACAAAAAAACAAATGAAAATTGTTCTACGCATGCGTACAGATAGCTCTTTCTCGTTCCCCCAATCATACCCTCACACTCCCTTCCACTCTAGCACTCGCTCAGCATGCGACCAGGTTCGGGTCTCGACTGAAGATCAAGTTCAACTCCAAGCTGTGTGAGTGTGTGTGTGTTTTGTGCAAAAAAGGTTTCTTTCTGGGGAACACACACTCGCATGCAGAGTTCTTACGGGAGTGTAGGTGTAATTTATGTGTGTCTAGTGCGGTGTGTGTGTGGTTTACTGACTGTGTCTAGTGGCTGAATGTGGCTATGTTTAGTGAGAAGGCTTAGTGGATTCACACAAGTCGAGAGACGCATAGCAAATCAAACGTTGGACTAACAAATGGAATCGAAGCTAAGTACTAAAGAAGAAATCAGAAGACGAACTATATAGTGAGTAAGATAAGAAGAGAAGAGAGTACTTCGATAGCATGAAAGAATAGGAATAGATAATAATAAGAATAATGATCAAAAGTTAGCAGAACGTGACAGTGCAACGCAGTCGAAGTTGGCCAGTTAGCAGGATCTAAAAATATTAATATTAAGGATTTAAATCTCAATCTAATAAATTGATGTACATATATCCTTAAATTTCTCAAATTTAAAAGGATTTTTAACAACCCCACAGAGTTGCATTCTAGAAATTTCTATTTATTTTCATTATATCTCGTTAAACTAATATGTCATCACGACTTGAAATTGATCGAAGCTATATCTAAAACACTCAATCTTTGAAAAAATTTCTCCCAACCGGTTTAGATTTCTCTCTACCCAAATATATATCTATATATATCCCATAAATTCCTAACCATAACCGTAATAGGTCATAACTTTTTTTATCCATCAGTTAAACTGCATTTTTCGAATATCTTTTCAAAAACTGGAAATGTATTTAAAGCTGCATGAGCTCAGTAATATATTTCAATTGATGTTCGAGGATCTAAAAAGCTCAATTGATGCAAAAATAATCCTAAACCGGTTAGTCTTGGCTCTACAATGGGTTTTATTTAATTAGGCGCTCCCTGTAGAATCGCGAAAACCGGTTTTTCCCACGAGGAGAAAACCCCAAGATGGGTCTAGAAATGCCATATAGGTGAGCAGTTCAATTTCGAATCGTAACGAAACCAAGAGTGGGTCAAGGAGAGTGTTTTCTGGACCTCATTATGGAGCTCTCACAGGTGAAATCTGAGCGGAACTAACTCTGAGTGACTGTCACCAGATTAAGAGTGGCTTTCAATGCCAAAGAGCAGCAGCAGCAGAAGCAGCATCGCTTCAGATACATTAGTCATGGACGTTTCATCGGCGATTGCAACAACAATGGCCCTTAGTCATAAAGATATATGGTGTAGGTATATACTAAGTAGTGACACCTGCTAACTGGCTAAGTCCGGCACGCGCCAAATGCTCGCATGAGGCTGAGACTGAGACTGAAGCTGTGGTGGATGTGAATGTAGATGTGAGTATGTGGAGATAGATGGAACTGGGGATTTCTTGGGGGGTGATTTTTTGGGGTGGGAAAAACATACACAAAACGAAAATCAAAAACGAAATTTCGTTCCTGGCAAAGGATCTTCGTTTTCGTTTTAACTTTGATTCTTTTCATTATACCCTTGCAGAGGGTATTATAATTTTGACCAGATGTTTGCAACGCAGTGAAGGAGGCATCTCCGACCCCATAAAGTATATATATTCTTGATCAGCATCACCAGCCGAGTCGATCTAGCCATGTCCGTCTGTCTGTCCGTCTGTCCGTCTGTCCGTCTGTCCGTCTGTCCGTCTGTCGGTTTCTACGCGAACTAGTCTCTCAGTTTTTGAGCTATCG
>VNJO01012787.1:4106-21719 GCA_008042535.1 Drosophila tani | reverse complement strand
CCAAAAGTATGCTACTAAAAATTTCAAATTATAAAGCATACTTGTAGGCCTTATTTTAGGTGATTTTTCAAAACCCCAGCTATTTGAGTGTTTTATTTTCTAAATTTAATGCCAAAAATATGGTAACTTGAACCAGTGCTTGGATTTGGATTTTATATATGGACTTTGTATGCTTTTAGAATCATATATATATGATTATGATTTTCATCCCGCCATATGGTTTTATCAAGTATTTCTTATAATTTTACATGAATATTTATAAAAATGTTTTTTTTTTTTTATTTTTTTTTTTTTTGGTGATTTATTACTGTGTTATTTTACACAGTGTATATTGTATACTGTTACTATATGTATGTATATAGTAACTTTTACAATAGTGTAGAAAAATGAATTGAAATCAATAGTTCAAGTCTCCAAAAGTACGCTTAGGAACATTATAAATTTTAAAGCATATTTTTAGGCCGTATTTTTAAATGATTTTTTAAAACCCCAGCTATTTTAGAGATTTATTTTCCATATTTTCTGCAAAAAATATGGTAATTTGAACCAGTGTGCATTGCAATTATTATTATTTTATTATTTATAAGTATTTGTACATATTAGGTAGCATGAGTGGCCCCCCATAGGGTGCCTGCTTGGTGGTGTCGCTGTCAATTGAGCGTTGCTTGGTGTGTCTTGCCGGGCATCGTTCCAATTGATTTGCTTCATCGCCTACCAATAGAGCTCATTATATAGCGTTGAGTGCATCCGGTTCTCTTTCCTCTCAAAACACCTAAATTTAGCTATCAGAAATGATAGACATCGATGACCTCGTATGTACAATCGAGAGATGTAAGAAATAGTTGTCAGATTTTTCAATAAAAGCTGTAAAGGAAGCTTCATAAATTCGTAGAGTAAAATGTCAAGAAATACTTTATTTTCCTATTTTGTAATACTCGCATTTACCCCTCTTATACTCTGTGTAAAATCATACACTACCATGTGTAAGGACTGTAGAGAAGAGAGCCAGGAACATTGCCTGATTAGAAACAGTACAGGTTATAGTATCTTGCCTTACACTTACGTGCTATCAGAGAGTCGATTCTTTGTTCCGGTTATCGATGACTTGAGCGACTGCATTCCGGCAAATTTGATTATAAAAGGTTTGCGAAGCGAGTTTCATTTTCAAATTAATTGAGCAACTATAACTTACAGAACGGAAATTCTCTGTACTCTGCGTTTGGTCTCCTCAACTTGGGTGCCAAATGCTGGTGGATTATGCTTTTCGGGCCACTGACTGCTTGGAGTGCAGGATTGATTCCTTGGAAGATGGCATACCAAGGTGTCCCTGCGAAAAGGTGTCGAAGAGAACCAGGGAGAAGATCGGCGATCTGAGTTCGGGATCAGGACATATGTACCGCGGAACTCTAAAAATCATGATTTTGGTCATAATCAGTGTCATAATTTTAAATAAGGAAACTATGTAAATTTTCATTAGATTGTTCCAATAGTAGCTATATAATATATAGTAGCTTACCTGCCCTAATTTAGTTTTTTATAATGCCTTACATATTATTTAGATTAGTTTAGTCTACAGCTCTAAAGGGCTTGTTTGTGCGCCATAGTGCATTCATCCCAAATTATGATTTTTGATTTCTTGCAAGTGAGGCTCAATCCTAGAATGATTGATCATAATTTTACTCACAATCAGTGTCATAGTTTTTAATAAGGAAACTATGTAAATTTATATTAGATTGTTCCAATGGTAGCTATATAATATAATATATGGTAGCTGACCCGCCCTTATTTAGTTAATTATAATGCCTTACATATTCTCTATTTTAATTCAGTTAAAAGCCTCCAAAGTTGGTTTATGCGCCATAGTGCATTCATCCCAAGTACATTTTTACCGCGGGACTCTGAAAATCATTTTTGTGGTCATAATCTATATATTTTTTAATATGAAAACTATGTAAATTGGAGCTAAATAATATATATTAGCTGACCCTCCCCAATTTAGTTTATTATAAAGCCTTACCTAATGTTTATTTAAGTTTAGTCAACAGCCTCCAAAGCTGGCTTATGCGCCATAGTGCATTCATCCCAAATGCGATTTTTTTGGAATTTTTGCATCAATTTCGCTGGGGCCGATTTCTTAGTAAGGTTCTTTGCTAGAACCTCTTTATTCCTTAATCCCAAAGGAAACCCCCTATTAAACCCTTAAATTACACAATTCTTTTGACATTAATGGAGCTCAATCCTTTATTAATTATTTAATAATTCACACACAGACACAGGCAGCGTACAACAATTCGTTTCGGTCCTTAATCTCTATCGTAATCGTAGTTCTTCTCACTTGTTAGCGTATAAATATATTTTATCAAAACAACAATTCACTATATGTACAGGTAAGTAGCATTACGAATTGTCCAAAAAAATACTGCGCACCGTGCAATACTCTCTCTCTCTCGCTCTGGCTCTGGCTCTGGCTCTCGCTTGGCAATAATTAACAATAATAATAATTATAATAATAGAAAAACAATGGATTAGAGGGAGCCATATATGTATCGCGTTTGTCGGTTGTGTGGGTAACAGTTTGTAAGGTACATATTGGATTGTTTCTTAGTGTTTTACGTGTTAGCTTGTAATTCCGTTTGTTCATGATCCTCTATCGCATCATATCATATAAATATATATAGTGTATATATATATAGCTACCAACAGTTCCGTTTACAAATTATAAATACTCGTTGTTTGTTGATGTTTTTAATGCACTTTGGACGTGTAAAAATATTCAAATACATATTCATTCATATTCCATATATCTATAACTGTATATTCGGGGTGCTGTCAAAGCGATGCTCCGGCGACCAAGTAACAATATAAAACCTTTTCGTTTTGCGTGTGTTTTTGTGTATGTTTTGTATTTATATATAAAAATGCAATTGCTTGACTTTAAGGGCTTCGATTCCCTCTATTCGTTGAGCATTTCCCTTGCAGCGAGTGCGGGACACACAAATCATGTTAAGTACGAAACAGAACACAATATATGTAGCATGTGGGAGAACTGGCTCCCCTCCTCCTTCTATACGAAGGAGGTAGTGGTGGCGTTCGGGTCTTCCGTCTCGCGTTGCCGCTGGCGCAGACCGCCGCTCTCCTCTGCTGCCTTCAGCTGGGTCGTGGTCTGGACCTGAACCTGCTGCCGCTCGTACTCGATGATGTGTTCGCGCAGCAGAAAGTTTTCCCGCTTGATACGCTTCAGCAGGCGGCCGGAGACGTCCGGAACGGCCCAACGCAGGATGCCCTGCAGCATGGTGATGATGTTCTGCCAAGGAAATATTAATTAAGTATAGGTTTTAATGGGAAATAGTACAAATAAATACCTGGTAAATAACTATAAAGGCCAGCCGACCCGTCAGTATCTTCCAGTAGATCATGGGTCGCTTGTAGGGCTGCGGATGCCACGGCGGGTTGCGGAACTCGGTGTAGCGGCACTCCGTCTCATTCACATACTGACTGCCGCCCAGCAGCGGCTCCACCTGGAAGTCTTTGGTGTTGAACACAGCTAGTGTAAAGTTCAAATAGTTATTCAGCTCCGGATCGCCCATGGAGGCGGCATATACGATTTTCGGTATTAGATTCGAGCTAAATGCGATTATCATGGCCTGAAAGAAAGCAAACAAAATATAAATATCCTTGAAATTAATTAATTTAAGGAGACTCACGCTCGAGGCCACGGCTATGCGGGTAACCACGGTCATGATATTGTGCCAGACGCCTATGTCGCGGGCCCGCATGCCCACTGGACGGCGCAGGAAGCGCAGCATCTTGATGGCATCCAGACGCACCTCCACCACATTGTTGATCAGCGCCAGCAGCGGGGCCAGAGGGAAGGCCAAGCTGAACAGGGTAATGAAGCCGAACTGAACAACTGCGGGGAGAGAATAAATTAAATTAAATTATTATTACATTTTAATGCAACAACAGTATCAAGAAGGCAACTTTCAATTGATCGTTTATGGTATTTTAAATACTTTATGGTATTTTCTAAAGTCACAATGGTACGTAAAGCTTTTTTTTTCGTTTTGTGGTATATACTGGTATATTTGAAGAATTTCATGGTATTAAGTGGTATTTTTATGGTATGGTAGTTTTTGGTATTTATTGCTCGGCCGGAATATATTTTTGATCGTTGTCAGTGCGGTCACACTGATCTCAATGAGCGAGCGCGCAACCGAATCGCTCTCTTTAAAAGTTGTTAATAAAAGAGCTTCAGCAGGGAAAATGCAACTGTTAACTCTTTTCGTAACTCACCCATTTCTAGGTATTCCACATACAGGGAATTACTCTCGGCGGGCAGGAGATTGTAGTCCTCGGTGAACTGATTGTACGGCACCAGACGGTTGTCCTTGTGATTCTTATACCAGCCATGGCGGTAGCTCAGCTCCTTGATGGTGCGCATCAGGTAGGGAATGAACATCTCCACGATGGCATTGACCACCTGCTTGCCGGCCATTATGATGACCAGCTGCATGCAGAGCTCCATGAGGCAGCCGCCGGGATTGCATTCCTCCTGGCGGAAGCCCAGCACGCGATTGTACTTGGCCGGATAGCCGACGAACTTGCCCTTGAGGAAGGCTATGTAGAAGAGCGAGGAGTAGTAGTTGACGAACTGGAACACATAGTTCTTGATGGTCAGGCTCTCGTCGTACTCCGTCTGGGTGCGGCAGTACTCGTAGTTGGTCAGCTTAACGGCCAGATTGGAGTACACGAGGTCCAGCAGCGAGATCACAATCAGGTCTATGACTCCCGCCGTCATCGGCAGGATCATCACCTTGAATGTCATGGAATTCTCGCTGCCCAGGATGCTGTGCGAGGCTCGCTGGGCCATTCGATAGATGATAATGCCCGCTATGGCGATGACTGATATGCAAATCTGGGCGGGATTCAGAGGATTATGCTCCGAATAAGGAGAGGGAGGAGGTTGTACTTACAAACAATACCATGATGCTGTAGCTGGTGAAGTTTGGCAGGAACTTGATACTCCAGAAAGGCACATCCGGATCCAAGGCGGTCCTTGGCTTGGTTTCATGGTCTCCCTGCTCCTGATGATGCGTCGTCCTACCCGCCAGCCGCTTGGAGCGCGATATCTTGGCCAAGTACTGCGGTCGCGGATGTTCCACGTGATGCGTGAATCCCGTCAGACCCCACCGATGCACCAACCCCGCCGAGTAGCGCTTCCAGAACTCCAGATAGGCCACCGCCCAAATGGCCATTGCCAGGGCAAACACCACGGTCATATTGTTATCGATCAGATAGTTGAACCTGGAAGACGTACACGTCTCGTTCAGCCGCCAAAAGTCACAGCTGCGATCGCACTGCGGACACATGATCGTCCCGTTGTCATCGCAAATGTCCCGGCTAATGGGATCGCTGCTCCACGTTATGAAGCCGTAGAGGAAGCAGGCCACGCCGAACACGCTGATCGGGATCAGCATTTGGGTGTAGAAGCCCAGCCAAGCGAAGTACAGGGCCACCTTGGCTCCAAAGTAGTCTTTGATTTGGTCTAAGGGTTGCAGGCTGCAAGATTTGGAGTTTTAAGTGAGTTTTTTTTTGTATTAAATATTTAATATTTGGGTTTTATATTAAAAATAAGGTTGAATATTTAAAAACCTCGCATTTGGGCTTTATAAATATAATTTTAGGCGAAAGTTTGCAAGGAAAAGCATGGATGGGCATCGAATTTCAAGTACGGAGCCCACATCAGCATGTGTATTTTGTTTTTGTAAGCCTAAGAGGACTTTTTTCTTCTACGATGTGTAGGTTATGGTTTTGTACCCCTGAGCGGGTGGAATTTTGTTAATATATAATATTTGTTGTATTATTATATTAAATGTATGTAAAATATGCCATTGAACTTGTATTTTGGCTTTATAATTATAGTTTTAAGCAAAAGTTTGCAAAAACAAACATGGCTGGGCACCGAATTTCAAGTTCGGAGCCATATCGGCATGTGTATTTTGTTTTTGTAAGTTTTAGAGGGTTTTTTTATCCTACGATGTGTAGGTTTGGTTATACTCCTCAGATGGTGTAATTTTTTCTTTTTTCTAAGTCTTAGAGCGCGGTATTTATTTCTTACGATGTGTAGGTTATGCTTTTGTAGCTCTACGCGGATGGAAATTTTGTTTTTGTAAGTCTTAACACGCTTTGTTTACCTCCGACGAAATGTAAGTTTGGTTTTGGTACCCCTCAGCGCCTGGTATTATATTTTTTGTAAGCTCACTCGCAATAATAAGCTTGTTTATGGAGATAAGCTAAGGGATAGAGCTCAGGGAGCTCAGGTTTTTGTTTGTTTATTAAAAATAAGTTGCTTTCCCCTGCATTATTTGTATACTCAAGCTTCAGTTCAGGTTTCGCTCCAGCTGCACTTCCGAGAATCTGCGATTCCGATAAGCTTTTGCTTCGGAGTATTCCCCATGTATTTAGGTATAAACAAAGCTAACTTTGGCTTACTCACTTTTTCCATTTGGTGATGTTTGCCCACTCCTTGAGCAGGCGATCGCGATCGTCCTTCTGCAATAAATAAAACAATTTATAATTAATTAATTATAAGTATATAGATATCACTTACATCATGCAGGGTATAGGAGCAAGTGTAGACACTGTCCTGGACCAGCTTCTCAATGCCCAGATTGTCGGCCGACTCCTCGCCCTCCACAAAGTGCTGACGCTGCAGGATAAAGTTAATGATGGAATAGCGGGTGCTGGCATCGAGGAAGTTGGGATGCTCGGTGTCGTACAGCTCCAGGTAGCTGCGGGAGAACTCCAGGTGGATGCGCGGCTCTCGTTCCGGAAAGAGGGCCGTGTTCAGCTGCACGGAGCTAAAAAGGCTGCGGCACATGCGACTGAGAATGGTCTTGAACTCGTGCTCCGACTCGGCAAAGACCTGCTCCTGGCCGGGTATGGGCTTCAGCGGCACCTTGATCTTGAGTATCTCCGCATACCGATACAGCACCTCGGCCGGCGCATGGATCTTGATGAAGTGCACCCGCTGCACCTTGTTGTGCTCCAGCTGCAGACCTTCGCGCTGCAGATTGGCCTCGAAGATCTCACGCTTCCGACGATGCTCCTCCACCTGGTCCTCGCCATTGTAGGCCAACACGAAGTCCACGCTCCGCTTGCCATCATCGAAGCGTCTGTAGGTCTGAGGGAGAGCGGAAATAGACAGAGAGAGAGGAGAGAAAGAGACTGTCAGAGGTGAATCACTCGCGGAGAAATCTTAAAAATACATCTGCTTATCTTAACGGAAGCAAAAGCGTGTGGGTGCGAGAGTGCCTCTCCCCTGATCTCCCTGATTCGACGCCCTAGTGGGGGTCACCCCCATATCATCACCTTGACGGACTCCTCCCTCTGCAGCTCTCCGGAGCGCAGGAAGCAGCACGAGAAGGCACACTTTAGCATGGCGCCGAGACACTGCCGACACTGCCGCTGGGAGCGAGAATATAAACACACAACCGAAGCGGCCGAGAGGCTCTGGTGATATGGGCAACCGTCTGCTCCGATCGGCGATCGGCGAGCTCTCCCCATCCCAGCTGCCGGACTTGGATATATCCAAGTTGCAAGTGTATACAAAATTTGCAAGAATTTAGTGGTAAATCCGATCCCGCAATAAGCCAACGAAAAGGTAAACAAATAAATAGGAGTAAAGGCATGATTTGAGTGCACAAAGTGATTACAGCTACAGTTTTGAATGCTTATGATGATGATGTTGTTGTGTACAGTGGTCACTAGCTAACGGGGACCGCCTTTGGGTTTCTTTTTAACTAAATAAATAAATAAATAAATTATGGAGTTGTAAAGATTGTAATTCTATCTTTCTACTCTGTAATTTTGTAGCTAGCTATCAGGTATCTTCTTGCGTTTCCTCTAAGTTAAATAAATATTTGTGGATAGTTGGAAACTGTAACTCTATCTACTTTGTAATTTCGTAGAGTGTTTATACCTTTGCCAAGAGGGTAATACGTAGAATTCTGCCCACAACTTCCGACCCTGAGAGGTATATATTTCCTGTTCTTGATCAGCAATTATCCAGATGCAGCGGATGACTATGCGTTATAGTTTCCAAATAAACATTCGGCAGCAATGTAGGAGTAATTTTTACAATTTGGATCAGAACAAAGACTAACTATAGATTATATGTATAGAGTTTATGAAAATCCACTGATATTGATGATAGATAATAGCATGAACTATCAAAGAATATAACGATATATGAAACTTGTTACGATATATTTCAGAAAGCTGGAGACAAACTCTGATCTGTGGAGAGTTTTTCGATTTCCTCTTTTCTTTACTCTTCTCTCTACCATCTGGAGAATAAATTGAGATAAATAAGTTGAAACAAGTATTATAAAGACTATAGATATTAATCTATATATTATTATATTATTATACATATATCTATTAATCTATATAATACTTGTTTCAACTTACTTACAGAATAAGCTCTACAATTCATTAATCAGTTTGTACAAAACCTAGTTTTGTAGCAAAACCCTGACCTGTGGAGAGTTCTTAACTTTCTTATTCTCTGTACTCTTCTTTGTACTCTCTGGAGAATTTTAAGGCCTATATAAAGACTGTAATAATAATTGCTTTTAGAATAAGTTATTCAATTAATTAATCAATTTATCAATAAAAACTAATTATTGTAGACAAGCCCTGACCTTTTGAGAATTCTTAATTTTCTTCTATTTTCGTATTTTCTATACTCTTCTGTCTTTCCTCTGGAGAGGTTATAATATCAATACAAAACCTGGTCTTGGAGACAATCCCTGACCTCTGGAGAGTTTTTTCTGTACTTTTTTGTCTTATCTATGGACAGTGAATCTTAAATGATGTATAAGGACTTGCTTTCAGAATAAGCTCTTTAATTATTTAATCAATATACCAATTTAAAAATTTATCAGTTTAAAAATATAAGACCTAGTCTTGTAGACAAACCCTGACCTGTGGAGAATTCTTAACTTTCTTCTATTTTCGTATTTCCAATGAAATCTTATTAGGACTGTAATAATTATTGCTGTCAAAATACGCTATTCAATTAATTTATTAATTTATCAATAAAAGACCTAGTCTTGTAATCAAACCCTGACCTATGGAGAGTTCTTAGCTTTATAATCTTCTCTCCACTCTCTAACGAAAACATTATAAAACAGAATTAAGAAGCAAATCTTAAGTAATATATACAGACTGTTATAATAATGTCTTTCCGAACTCTTCACTTCCTACAAAACCCAGTCCTGTAGAATTCCTCTCAGAAAAGAAGGAAGGACCACTGCACTGCAAAGCTTGCTGATGAGCGAGGAACAAAGCCAGAACCAGAACGAAATGAGTGACTTCAGTGAGGATCGTGAGAGATGAAGATGTTGGAGTAGCAACAACCGCAGGCAGGCGGGCAGGCAGGCAACAAACATGAGGTGAGAGATCGAGTGCGTGCGTGCGAAGGACAAGCCAGCGGCGGCCGAGCCAGAATGATGATGATGCAGTTGAGCCGTGCCGTGGCAGTTTGTGCTTGGTCGTTGTGGAACGTATGGAGTATGTCGGTATCGATTTGTTTTGGAAATTTTAATTGGATCGTATGTTTACCCTCGATTTCCACTGGGAGTATGTTATTGGCAATTTCTTATCTTTATTAGAAACGGTGCTACTATTTCTTAACAGACGTCTAGAGACCTCATCGTCACCGCCGCCTCCTCCTCCTCCTCCTCCGCCTCCTAATCCGCCGCCTGCTCCGGCCACGCTGACCCCAATGCCAGTGGGCAGGTGGCCGCGTCCGTTCTGCAGGGCCAGTATCTGGGCGGAAAGTGCAGCATCCGTATAATCTCCACTGCCTCCTCCGTTGAGGTGCTCCAGGGCCGTCGACTGGCGGTAGCCGGGTTGCCAGGCCAGCGCCGCATGCTCGGCAGCGGCGCCGCCGCCCAGCCGCAGGCTACTGCTGCTGCGTCCCTCATCGCCGGCCAGGTCCACCGCCGAGTGGTAAATCGTGTTCCTCGACTGCGACAGCGACTTGCGGTGGGCCGCCGCAGCTGCGGCCGCCTCCGAGTCCGCCAGGGAGATGGTATCGAAGTACAGACTCTCCCGTTCGTCCATCTCCGATTCGGGATAGTCGTAGTCGTGGGTGCGGACTGCAACGAAGGGCACAGGGTAAGAGATTAGTCTAGGTTGTTTCTGAGAGGCTTTAAGCGGGATGAAGTGCTGATATAAGATAGTGAGATGGTGAGGGATGAGGGATGAGGCGGTGTAGGTCTAGGGTGGCAGTGATGGCAAGTGCTGGCCAGCCAAGTGGCATTACGCCAAGAAATTGTTGCATTCTTCACAAGTATTTATATTTTTCAAGATCACTGGGTCTGGGTTTTGTAATAATTTGCATAATAAGTGTGAATAATGCGAAAGGTATTTAATAAGGTGTAATTAAAACTAAGAATAAATAACCATTTCTATAATTCTATAAATAATTAGAACCTTTACGCGTGCTCAGACTAATATTAGGATTATTTCTTATTAAAAGGTATCCTATTGAAAACGTAGTATATAAATCATTTTAGGAAAGATCACTCAAGAAAATCCTCTTAAGACTGTGAGTGCTTTTTGATATTAATTAAAATATATTTAATGTGTTATTTGTTTTATTATTCACTATTATTTACTATTTATTGAATTAATATAATACAAAAAACACTTCTTAAAGAGACTAGAAAGAAGTGACAGGTCAAAATAAGAGATATAATAAATAAATATATTAAATAAATATATTATATCTCTTATTTTGACCTGTCACTTCTTTCTAGTCTCTTTAAGAAGTGTTTTTTGTATTATATTAATTCTTTAAAGAGTATATCTATACAAATCTTTCAAAATTAAATATGTAATCATTATACACACTACTAATTAGTAATCCTCCTTATACTTCTTCCCATTTGGAATTTTCATTAGGCTCTATAAAAAATTAATTATTGAACAGTGATGGAAAAATGGAATTAGGAAAATGATTCAGCTAAGATAACTCCCATAACTGATCTAATAAACTTAGATATTGTTTTAAGACCTTGATTTCGTGATAAAGTAAAATTGGTTTTATTTATTCTCAAAGGAAACCTGTTGATACCTTAGCCCTTGTTATTATTATTATTTATATGTGGCTGTGTAATAATAACAAATACAATAAAGTCTACAATAGAGTTTGTAGGAGGTCTATAATTAAACGAGTATTTGTGGCTTTTTCAGCTTAAGTAATTGAGCCGGGTAAACACTATGTAAACTTAATTTAATATCAAACAAGGGGAAAAGAACATAAAGAAAAAGGTTTACAATTCGTAATTATGATAAACGATCTGTGTATCTGGCAATTGATAGTCAACAAATCTGATTTCTGTATATAAAGATCAGGTTGACTATGGACCTCGAGTTGGCTAAAATTACTAATAATGAAAATGGTTTACTACTAAATGTATAATACCAGTTTAATGACATGATTAAATAATAAGCGACATAAAATATGAAAAATAGTTAGCTGAAATAATATTGAATGATTAACTGCAACCACCAAAACTATACAAAATAAAAATATCACAAAATTCCAACAGAGATTAGGGGCAGCGTAACTGGGCTCGAAATAAATTAGCGTACCGATAGAGTGGAGTATATCTATCAGACCTTTTTGTATTAATAACTGATAAGCCCATATAAATCCCGATAGTGGGCAAGGCCGGGCCGGGTGAACTTATCGGAGGAGAGCCACAGCCAGCCAGCTGTCGCTGCTGATACCAACCAGGCAAGCAGGCAAGCAGGCAACGAGACAACCGTCCAACCTGGCTCATTTAAATGCGGTCAATTATATAATGGTCCCCCCTTTGCAATGATCACAATATGAAAGCTAATGCCAGCCACTGCCAGAGCTACATATAATGCGTGCGAAAGCTTCGATGAATGTACTGTAGTGAATGAACGCATGGGGTGGCTGCCACTGATGGTGATGATCAGTTTCCAGCGGACACAGACAATCAAAACTAATTCAAGCTTGAACCGAACCATATATAAAACGGGGAGGGGCCTAGGCTAGGAACCAAAATAAAGCAAAATAAAGATAGAGAACATTTTTGGTAAGAAACATCGAAATGAAATCACCGAGTATATACAAAGGCCAAACACAAAATAATTAACATAAAACAAGAGCAAGAACGGGTGCAATGATGGAATTATTGTTGCTAGCTCATTGAATTTATTTATGTATTTATTTACCCGCCGAATACATGCTGGGTCGGGGTGGCGACGGCGGAATGTTTGTATGTTCTTTTGGCAGTCTTTAAAGATCACTGATCGCTATCGCTGCTGCTCCCTGCTCCTATCGTGTCCTGGCGACCGTGATTCCTCCCAACTTTCGGCACTTCCTCGGCGACTGCGCAGCGGCGCCGGCTCCTACGCATTACGGATTAACGACTGGCGGCGACGGCGGAATACAAAAGAGTGCGTTGAGTGCGGCTCGAAGTAAGCTCGTAGTTCCACAGGAAAAAAGAAAAACCCCCGAAACCGAACCTAGACACACACACGCACGCACTGGAGATTCGGGCGCGATCCGCTGAATGATGATGTCAGAGGGAAAAATAGACGTGGAGCCCGCACGAGAGCCGGAGAGGAGAAATGCATGCGTTCGCTCGCTCGCGTTGTTTGCCGATTACTGAAAACAAAAGTACGAAAAGAATAATAGAAGCGGCAGAAACAGCAGAAACAGCAGAAACACACACGCAAAATTGGTTCGGGGCTTGCCAGCCAGCCGGCTGGTTGCCAGCTGAGCAAACCCCAACGACATAGCCCAGTAGCGGTAGCAGCCAGCGGCTGCGTCGGCAGCAGGCGGCAGCAGGCAGCAACACCAACAACTGCCACAGAAAACTGATTGCCAAAATAGGCGTCGCGTCGCACAGTGTCGCAAATAACGGGTTAACTTTGTCACTTTCAAAAGAAAGTGTAAGCGGGATAGATAGTAAGGTTGCAAGTTTAATGTCTGATAACTCCTGGATTTCTGATCCTACTTTTGTGAAATTTTCGGAAAACCTTCGATGAAGACTATTTATTTTATGGGTAATTAATTTCTACAACAATTCTAGGCCTTTTTATTATAAATGCTTAACCGTTTTACTTTTAAAAGAAAGTGCGAGCAAGATAGATTGAAAGGTTGAAATTTTAATGTATCATAACTCCTAGGGGATATTTTAATTAAATTTTCAGAAACCTTTAGAACAAAACTTTTATTAATGTCTATTTAATTTCTACAAGGATTCTAGGCCTTGGAATTACAAATGCTTAACTGTTTCACTTTCAAAAGAAAGTGCGAGCAAGATAGATTGAAAGGTTGAAATTTTAATGTATCATAACTCCTAGGTGTATCATCCTATTTTCATGAAATTTGTAGAAAACCCAAGGACAAAACGTTTTTTTAATGTCTTTTTAATTTCTTCAGAAATTCTAGGGCTCAGATTTAAAAAAGTGTGTTTATCTGCTTTCAAATAAACTCTGTACGTGTAATCTTTAAGAATGTTGGTAGCTCTATAGCTTTTATAGTTTTTGAGATATCGGAACTCATAAAGGCAAGTCTATAAAAATGTGGTCACCGACTTTGGTAGCTCTAGCTTTTATAGTTATCGAGATATTGGGACTGATAAAGATAGACGGACAGACGGCTAAGGCTAAATCGAAGCGCCTGGTGATGTTGATGGGTAATTTAAATAATTTATGGATTCGGAAATGTCTCCTTCTGCTTTGTATAAAGATTAATGGTTGGCACTAAGTTATAATTACCTTAACCCCTATTTTTATGGGGATAGAATCCTATCTTAAGGACTTAAAACACTCTTTTAGTATGAATAGTGCCACGTGCCAGTCCTGCCTCTAAAGGTGTGTCTAAAAGTGTGCCTATAAGTGTGAAGAGCGTGAAAACAACACTTTGGAGGAACAGACTCGACCTGCGTGGGCTTTAGACAAGTTTCGGCTGCTTATGCTGATCAAGAATCGATGTCCAAGTCTATATTATGAGTTCAGAAACGCTGCTAACACACAAGTTACACCTCCTGAAAGAAGGGGGGTGGTGACCCTGAAAGAAGGGGTGGTAACCCTGACGGAATATCCCAAACAAATCTCTGGCTGCACCCCGAAAGCTGGGTGTGGGATACAGTGGCGGTTGGGAGGCTTTCCCCACCCAAGAGGCGAGTATTTTTGGGCGCGCGAAACTGGTTAACCGCCGCCGCCGCTACCGCTGCCAACATGTGTGTCTGGATGGCAAAAGGTCAAGTCGCACATCGCATCGCTCCGTGAAATGTTGACAGAAGCAAAGTGCAAAATGTACATACATCAACATACATACATACATACATATGTTTAGTCAGAATGAAACCAGTTTCGTACACACAAGGCGGCGCTACAGCGGCGGAACGGGGGGTGTGGAGGGAGGCGGGTTAAGAATCCAAGACACGCAAATGGCTTAGAAACGAAGAAATGCGAAATGCGCCGTTAGAGAAAGTCTTGCGGGGGGAAGTCGAAACAGAGCGAGGCATTTGGCCGATGATGATGATGATGACGCTGTGATGTACCATCGTCTATGTAGACATTTCTATTTATAGCGATCTGCAGTGGGCCGACGACGACGACGACGACGACAATAAACGAACGCAAGGTCTACCACACCTGGACGAGATTGCAAGCTTGGTTAGAAACGAGATGCGTTGTTAGCAGCAGGAACAGGACAGTGCCACTTCGTTGGGCCTCCTCCTCCACCGGGGCACACTCACCTGCTTTCTTGTTGTTGTTGTTGTTGTTGTGCGAAGTGTGTGTGGCTTAGATGGCCATTTCCACCTGCTGCTGCTGCTGCTGATGCTGCTTATGCCGTCACCACCCCGCCCGTTCTCCGCTCCGCTCGCCCCGCGTATCACAGTTGATAAAAACAAACAAACAAATCAAACAAACTTCGCAGGACCTTCCAGCGAGCACAAACGTTTTTACAAATTTACAACAAACACAACACAAACGAATTCTCCAAAATACAGCACTCGGATGTCCGGCCGCAGTGTTGGAAAACGGTCGAGAGTGATGGTTGTCTCCACACGAACCAAGCTATCGGCTATCATCAATCGGTCTATTTGTTTTAAGTTTTTTGGTTTTCGTTGGTGCTTAAATCAACTATTTTATTATTTATTTTACCTACTTGAAAGCTGATGTTTTTAATCTCTTAAAGTTATAGCAAAATTTAAAATATTGTGTATATAAAAAAAATATTGTTAAGCTACGTACTCAGATAGACAAAAAGTGTATCTAAGCAGTGAGTCAAAACTCTCCTACTCCTCTTTCTCTTCACCTTCCCATCTAAAACAGCTGAATCATGATACAATTATATATTTAAATCATGCTTGAAATCTGCTAACGGTTTAATTTCGATTCAAGTCGATAGGAGACTACTTCGATAAACTGGATATGTTCATCTCTAGCACCTCAGCTGCTCGGCTTTCCCATCTCGAACAATGTTTTGGAATTACTGCCTGTGAAGTCTGGAATTGTGCAATAAACTGACGGAGAGAAGAGCAACTTGGCTGCTCGCTGGGCGACGATATGGTGTACATCGACCATAGTGAGTTTAGCAGCCGATGACGGAATCGCCAGAATAGCTCTCCACATCTGACCCATATTTGGTTTCTATTCACAGATGGCCGCGTGTGGGAGAAGCGACCTTGGGACTGGCGACGGATAGTGGAGCTGTTTGTTGGCATCTGGTTTGCCATCAAGCACCTGTAAGTGGTCACTGGTGAACTCTGCAATCCGGCACTAAATAATGCAAGTATCTTTCCAGATTCCAGTCTTTCCTGGCTCCCTTCTCGGCTAACAACAACAATGGTCGTCGCGGAAACAACGGCTGGAGCGGTAGCAGCTGGGGAGGAGGCGGAGGGGGAGGCGGCGGCGGCCCCGGAAATGGAGGCGGCGGCGGCGGCAGCGGCTACAGAGGAGAATTGAGGCCAAACCGACGAATCGGACGCATACAGCCGACCATGTCGTGCAATACTCCTGCAGGCGGATGAGGATAGTAGCGACATTCGCTTCCACACCTGTGGAACGGATGTCGCGCCGACTGTAAGCGGCCAAGACAAACAACACCCAAAAACGATCGGAAACTGAGACGCTTCATCACGCCCCTTGTGGCGTCCAATGACGCAGTTCTCCCAAACTCGTACCTTGAGCGGAGTGCGGCCGATAAAATGAAGCGACGACCTTTCGATCTCTGTTTGTGCTTGGCCGTAGTCGGTCTCGAATACGACGTAGCTTAAATGTAGTCCATACTTTTTTCTACTCCTGACCCCAAGGCCAGCTTTCATATACACAAGTACAAATACAAAATTTGCAATCAAACTTGATGGTTATGTGGCAATAAACAATTTATTTTTCATGCTTGTACATCGAGAGTGTTCTAGAATGTTTATTATCTTGGATTTCCGGGCTATTTCCGGCGCAGAAATAAAGTTTTTGAGCGTGAGAAACGGTCAAAAAAGAAAACTATAAATTTACATCCTTCCCAAGACGCATATTAGGTTATATTCAAGAAATCCCATACCTTATGACTAATATCGAGCTTTCATATAATTTGTGTCCTGACGAATGGCCAAAAATGTAATTGGAATTAACGCAAACAATAGTTAGGTTGCATCGTCAGTGTGTCAAGTATACGAGGAGAGGTTAAGCCTAAGCACTTAGTATCTAATGTTTATCCACAGCAGCCGCCAGCACTGCAAGACTGCGAGGGCGGTGGAATGCGTCCAATTCGCAGGTTTGGTCTTAATCCATCGTAACCGCCATTGCCTCGACCACCACCGCCTCCGCCGCCGCCTCCTCCACCGCCACCTCCTCCTCCTCCGCCGCCGCCACCGCCACCCCAGCTGCTAGCTCCCCAGCCGTTTCCGCGACGAGAGTCGCCGCGATTGCTATCTCCTCCATTGAAGGGAGCCAGGAATGAGTTGAATCTGCAAAATACTTGCTGCATTACTCCGGATAATCAGGTTATTTGTTAAGACATACAACTGCTTGATGGCGAACCAGATGCCAATAATGATGGACAACATCCGTTGCCAGGTCCAAGGACGCTTCTCCCAGAGGCGACCGTCTGCAAGATGGACCAAGCTCAGAACTCTAAGCAAGAGAATATAGAGGTAAATACTCACTATGATCGATGTAAGCCATTTTACGGCCTTTTTTTGTTGAAATTTATGGAATTTTTATGACTATACACAAAACTTGACGTGGTGCTTAGAGATGGCAGGCGAGCAGCTGACTTTGTTATCGAAACGTATCGGTTGGTCTCCAAAAAAACCGAATCAGCCGTTGTCAGCCAGCTGTTCTAAAAAGATTTAATAAAAAAGGAATTAATTGTTTTTCTTTAGGAACTGGTCAACTGCATAGTTTTTATTTATTTATTTATCATCCCAAGAAGCGGATGTTATTTTTAAAAGCTGAACCCGCGGTCACACTAACCAGATGCGGTGCTTGTTGAGAAGTTTGACCAGCCAATTGTTACTTAATGCCGGCTCCGGCTCCCGTGGCCCA